>VDFB02156511.1:54675-69527 GCA_007258455.2 Sequoia sempervirens | reverse complement strand
AGTAATTGAAGAAAGATTCATAATTTGAGAAGTTTGAGAAAATTTGCGTTGTTGATACAATCAAGAATAATTTCATTTTTCTCACTTTTTAAGAAAGTGAGTGGTGACTCGACAAGAGTATTGCATCAATTTAGCATGGATTGTAGAAGATCCCAATACAAGGAGTGCACTTTAAGAGTCCCTAGTGGCAGCGGGGAAGTGGATACATAAGGATGATAAGGTTGATAAGGTTAAGAAGATAAATGGGGAAATCTACACATAACAAAAAGACAAAGCATCAAGACCACATTGTGAGACATATGACCATTATGATACATGGAGAGATAATTCAAATGGAGAACCTTGTACCCCTGAAGAACAAAGAAATCCTTTTTATAATCCTCAGAAATAGGTGGAATTTGAGGCTAAACTCGAGGCTGAAAGAGTCACATATCGACAGGAAAATGATCTAAGAATGGAGGGTAACCAAAATGATCCCATTGATAATGTAATCCCTCAAGAAAATTTTGAGTTCTTGACTCACAAAGAAATAGACATATAGTTGGAGTTCCAAAGACAAGAAGTAGAAAGAGAAAAAGCAGAACTCAAACAACAGAGGCTCCAAAAGATGAAGGAACTCCAGGATTTGAAATTGCAGGAAGCTCAAATTAAAGCTCAGACATCTAGTTTTTCAAAGTATATACCACCTCATAAGATAGGAAACAATTATGCAGGGCCTTCATATCAGCCAAAGGTTCCTCAGAATTAGATGGGAAATCAATACAAACAGCCAAACTATCCATTGTATACTGCATCACAACATATAAATGTGCAACCACCTCATGGTCAACAATATGTGCCATATATTCATACACAATACGACAATCGAATGTACCAGTATCAACACGTGCATAACCCTCCCCCTCAGCAATACACAACAATGATCAAACAATTTGATTTGATAGGGTTTTAATTATACCTTTACCCTATGGATAGCAGTTGGAGAAGTCTTCTTCCCAAGTTTACAGGGAGCAGTGCAATTATTGTTGAAGATCATTTGAGGAATTTAATGCTTTTTCCCAAGACTTGGATATATCATGTGAAGATTTACATATGAGGTTATTCATGATGTCACTCACCGAAGAAGCTAGGGATTGGTTCAATAGTCTTCCAATAGCCTCTGTTGATTCTATCCAAGAATTTCAGGATTGATTTCTTGAATAGTATGGAAATCCATGTGCACCAGATGTTGCTTTACATGAACTAGTATGGATTAAAAAAAAATAGAATGAGTCAATTTATGATTTTAACTGGAGATTCAACAAATTGCACAATAAGATACCACATGGGTCAAAGTTACCAGACTGTATAGCATTGAGTATTTATTTGAATGCATTTGATCCAAAAATAGGGTATGAATTAAGAAACAGGTTTCCAAGAGATTTGGCTAAAGCCCAAAAGATAGCATTGACCATTCAAAACAACAGGAAAGCTACTGGGATGATTAGTAAGAGAGACAATCCTAGGGATCCTTAGCATGCCAATAATTATCAGTACAAACAAGAGAACATGTACAGAAATGAGAGGCCTCGGTTACATGACATGCCTTACAATACAAATTGGAAGGATGGAAAACCTGTAATAGATAGACCCAGGAACAAAGAAACACCTAATCCATTAAGGAAGAAGGGGGCGTATATGGTCAATAATAATCTTTGGTGTGAAGGTTGTGATGGGCCACATTCCCTAGACCACTGTGTTGTAGCCCAAGAAATGCAAGAAGATGGAATGTTAGCGGGTAACAGTGGAGAAGATCACATAGTGTATTTTACTTCAAATAATTTTCACCCTATTGAGAAGGAACATTTATCTTCAGAAGATGAAGGCTATGAGTATGATGTTTCAAATCAAAGGTGCAATATCCATATGGCTGAACAACAAGTTTTTTATGATTATGAAGAAAATCATGTAGAACAACACTTTGCTAAGGTGCCTGCTCAATGCAATGTAAGGAGACCCACTGATGAGGAAATAAAGAGGTTAACCATTGCTATGGTTGAACAACAAAGAGCAAGTATTGGTTAAGAAATAGGACAGTGAATCAAAATGAAGGTGTTCCTAGGGAATATTTATGAAGATAAGAAATGGCAGCCAAAGAGTTTTGAAGGGAGCATAAAATAAGCAACATGATAAGAATGAACAAAGAGGTTGTTCAAAGGAGGAAGGGATAAGAGTTTCACAAAGAGAAGTGAAAAGCCCGTCAATGGAATAAAAGGAAAAGGAGGAGGAAAGCAAAAGGAGGGCATTGGAACAAAAGAAAGTGATTAAGGCAGAAGGTTCTTTTGAATTTTCTTTGGCTTTTTTTCAAGTAAAAATGTATGTTCCACTACTTGAAATGATGAGAATTAAGGAGTATAGGGATAGTGAAATTCAATTGATATGAAATGGAAATGAGAAAAGTACAAGTTCTAAAAATTAGATGGCCACTAAAACAATTAATAAGCAAGAGAAGGTGACTCTCCTAGAAGTGTGCCTATATGATGTATTGGTAAATTCCCCACAAATTGATCCTTTTTTCACCACGCTACTTATAAATAACAAATTGTTGAGGAATTGCATGATAGACTCTGGTGCTGCTATTAATACCATGCCAGTGGGAGTTATGAAATAGCTAGGCATGTGGGTAGATATTGATGAAGGGAAGTGTTATGCAATGGATAGTTGGCCTATTCTAGTAATAGGTGCTATGAAAGATGTTGAAGTCAGACTATCTACTTATCCTTAGGTGGCCTACAATATAGATAAAACTATAATTGATACCCTTCCTCAGTTTGGGATGCTTTTATCAAGACAATGGACAATAGTGGTTGGGGGAAATGTCCAATTTGATTTTTCTTATGCAAAAATTCCAGTGAATGGCCAGGAAGTTGAGTTGTACAGGGAGCCAAGGATGAACCCAATTGTAGATTGTGTACCTCAAGATCAAGTCAATTGCTTTTGTGATATGGATCTTGGAAGTTGTAAGATAGAACCAACCCAGCCATAATTAGTCAATGTGGATCCAATTGATAAGCATGTTGCAAAAAATTGTGATGGCGTGTGGAAAATGTACTTTGATGGAACTTGCAGCCAAGAAGGTAATGGAGTAGGAATAGTGTTTGTTTCCCCTGAAGGAGTTACTTTTAAATATTCATTTTTTTCTGGAATTTGAATGCACGAACAATATAGCAGAGTATGAAGCTTTACTAACATGATTGAATATGGTTGTAAAACATAAGATTAAGCTGCCAGCCGTTCTAGGGGATTCTGAACTAGTTGTTTCTCAAGTTAAATCAAAATATGCAGCAAAACACAAAAGGCTGAAGCAATATAGGAATGTTGTATGGGACACAATTGAGTTGTTTGATGCTTTCTCAATTAAGTGGATTGATAGGTTGAAGAACATAATGGCAGAATTTTTAGCCAATGTAGCACTAAGAAGAGATGACATCACATTGGCTGGAGTGTCTCAAATCGAGTTCAAAGCAAGACCCGTTGTGCTTGACAATATATACAGTTGGCAGGTTTTTAATGACGATACTGACCTCCTGAAATTTCTCCACTGTATAGATCAATATGAAGCTCAAGAAATTAATTTCAATGCCTTTGTTGAAGAAGTAGATGGAACGTAGACAGTATTTGGGAAAGAGGTCTTACAGCTTAGAACTAATAATCTTCTCAAAGGGCTAGTAGCATTGGAAAGGGTATATGATGGAAATGATCGGTCCCTCATGAAGCAAACACCAGTCAAGAGGGAGGATATTGAAGAGGTCAATTTAGGGACTGAACTGGCACCAAAAAAGGTATACATTGGAAAGAAAATAAGCTCGACAATTCGAAGAATTTTGATTGCACTATTGAGAAAATATAAACATGTGTTTGCATGGTCTTATGAAGATCTCAAAGCATATAGGGAAGATTTGTTTCAAAATGAAATCCCGTTGAAGCCAGATGCAAAGCCATTTAGGCAAAGACAAAGACCTATCAACCCAACATTGGAACCAAAAATGCAGGAGGAATTGGTAAAGCATAGAGATGGGGGTATTATCAAACCAATCAGGCATTCAACATGGGTTTCGAACCTGGTTCCTGTGAGGAAGAAGAACGGGGATATCAGATTATGTGTGGACTTCAAAAATCTAAATATGGCATCTCTCAAGGATAATTATCCTCTACCTAATATGGAGGTTGTACTACATAAAGTAACAGGGTGTGAGTTGTTATCTATGATGGATGGGTTCTCTGATTACAACTAGGTCAAAGTCAAAGAATCTGAGTAGTACAAGACAACTTTTACAACCCCATGGGGAACATATGTTTATGTGAGAATGTCATTCGGTCTCACAAATGCAAGTGCAACCTTTCAAAGAGCTATGGACGTAGCATTTCAAGATTTGATTAATGTTATCATGGTGGTATATCAAGATGACCTTACTACTTATTCAAAAAGGGTTGAAGATCATGTAGAACATCTGGAAAAAGGTATTTATTAAAGCTTTAGAATATGGTATTAGTCTGAACCCTAAAAAGTGTCATTTTGCAGTCACAGAAGGTAAACTCTTAGGATATATTGTGTCAAAGGAGGGGATTAGAATAGATCCTAAGAGGGTTGATGCCATAGATAAAGTTCATATTCCTAAAACTGTCAAGGCCATCTAGTCATTTTTTGGACAGATCAATTTTGTTAGGAGATTTGTGTCTAATTTTGCTAAAATTGTTAAGCCCATATCAAAGATCTTAGGAAGGGACAAAAGGTTGATTGTACTATAGAAGCATTAGAACTTTTATATCAATGAAAAAAGCCATCAAAGGAATCCCTATCCTTAAGTCTCTAGATTTTCCAAACCTTTCAAATATTCTCATTTAGCTTGCATACTATAGTTGTTGTCATGTTACAAAGAATAGGGAAGATCATAGAGCAACCTATGTGTTTTCAACAAGTCATTGCGAGGGTCAAAAGTGAAATATGATATAATGGAGAAACAAGTGTGTTAGCTCTCAAAAAATGCAGGCTAAATGCCTCAAGAGGCTGCCAATCTCTTGATACATTTTAGGGTAACAGAACAAGGTCAAGAGAACTCAACCTTCTACTCTTTAGGTGTTGCTAAACCCAGGTGGGTGTACCTTTTGAATTGAGCAGGCTTATCTTATGATTATCCCTCTGAATTGCTTTGTCCACAATGGCAGATAACAGTGAACAAAACGAAAGCAAACTGATAGCAATAGTAAAAGCAGTTTTCTAATCTAACTCCTAAAATGATTAATAAGCAAATGTAAAGAGATTGAGTGAATTCAAATAATGGAATGGCAGAGACCAGTGCCTTGTTGGGTATGCAGAGTCAAATGAAACAGAAATGGGCAACTTATTCTGGAAGAAAATCAAATTGCAGGCATATGATCTATTCATAACTTGTATGAACAATGCAGGATTATGATTACTAAGCTCTACTTTAAGAATCCAGATGAATCCCCTTGATTATTGTTATCAACAGAAAGGATTTAATCCCTACTTGAGAGAACCAGTCAATTAATCACATAGATACAATAAATGTGCACTGATAAACTAAGAATAAACTTGTTATTTCAATTTAAACAACCAGAAAGAATCAACATGGAGACAACTTTAGCAATGCTTTTCAATAAATTCAACATACAATTGATACCAGAAACAACCTACCACACCAGCTAATTTTCATTGAAACCACCATTTGAAATCATGCACATAGTCTCTGGAAAGAGAAAATTATCCTACTGTAGCCATGCCTAATCTATCTATTTGTGATCTAAAAATCTGATGATGATCAATTACAATCCAGGATGCATATAAATACACCAGCATTAGAAATCATATCGTTTCAAGTTCATGTCGGCCCAACACCAAATTTGGGAAAATCTCACATGTCGGCAAGCAACGGTCATCAAATAATTCCTCACGTCGGCCACAGGAATCGTAATCTACTATTTAATTGAATCCACATGTCAGCCACAACAATCATAAATCATTATTCATCAGTGAACAGTCGTCGTGACACATTGGTAGTTATGCCGAAGGCAATTCAATCGTTGATATCCGTGTGCATATCGTTGTAGCTCACTCGGGTCGGGGAGACATCATATCAACTTCACATTATTTCACCGAGAGTTGTCCACTTAACCCTATGTCACCGTGATTCTCCCAACTATCCTACCAACCAAGCCACCACATACTTCAATCAGAAAGACCCCAGATTCTCACCAAGAGCGAACACCGATATCAGTAGGTCACATCGAGCCATCCTCCATTTTGTTCATCCTCGCCAAGACAACTAAATTCTCTCACCAAGGGGAACCCCTATTGTAATAGTTGGTGAGACAAACCACATTCAGGGAGACCTCACCTCGACAAAACAAACTCATACTGATGAGTATCTACCCCCTCTTCTGGTCGGCATGACAGAACGAAGTCGCTGAGACTTCCCAACGATAGCATCCCCCTATGCCGATGAACCATCATATGAACTAATCAGGGAGACAATGAGAGTTTGCCGAGACATCAACCCGATAGCCAAAACTCCCACCGACGAGTAACATATACCAAGCGGTCGGTGTGACAATCGATATTCGCTAAGACTCCCTGCCGATGGCCACAACCTCACACTGATAGAAAATGCATACATGTGGTCGCCAAGACAACAATGAAGTCCTGCCGACCGCCCTGCACACACAAATGTTAGCAAAACGGGTTGGGGAGACCCAGAAAATGTCACAGCGAGACGAACCATGATGTGAAATATGCAAGACTCGATGGATTCAATAGGGAAAAATGGAAAAGTATGAGAGAAAAAGCATGTGAAAGGAGTGATTTGGAAGTTTATGAATATGAGCAACATGCAAAATCATCAGGAAATTCATAGTTCCAATAGTGGCTCCGTCTGGGGATGATTGAGTGTAAGATCAATGCAAGGATGCAAAATCTATAGGTGAGCAGACTAGACGGAGAATGAACCAATGACCAGCAATGGAAACGAATGCAGAGAATGCAAGATGGAAGTGGAAATGGATGCAAAATGAATGCAAAATGGAGGTGAACCAGAACCCTAAACTACTATGCATGGAAAAGAATTTTAAAGAGGACAAGCAAGAGTTGTCCATGCACAGGCAACCCTTAATCCTCTGTGTTATTTCATCTGTTTTGAGCTATTACAATCTGAAACTCAAACCAAGCTTTCCCCTGTCAAACACCTGGTTTTGCATCGAGTTCATCAAATTATTCTTGAAGATACTCATGCAATCTTTCCTGTCACTGTTGTTGCAAGTTCTCAGAGTATCATCATGCTCGGTTTGGCCCATAATCCCAATACCATCCTCTAGTTCAAATTTTTCAACATCTTGGGACAAACCCCTGTTATTTTCAATACACAAAATGCACGCATATGAAATACAACCTTTTACATTATTTCTCTCACTGTTATGAATTTTGAAACATTCTTTCAGCTGTATTGAAAATTCATCAACAAAGTGCTTCTCATGAGAAATAAAAATTTCTGTCACATCAACACTGTCTGAAACCACTTTCACCTCATTGATACCCCTATGACTCAAATCTTCAATATTAAGCATATGTGAACCAATCAAATCTGGAACACTATCATCCTTGGTATGCAAACAAATGTCTTCTTCACATGAATTAGAAAATTCAAAATCACATACCTCTTCTTGAACAAACACATGCATTTGGCCAACTTTAAAGGCTTCACCATCAACTTGAGAAATGCACTGAGAGACATATGAATTATTGCACAAAATTTTTTCACTATTGAAACAAATGCAAGCTGGACAAAGAACTTCAGGATCACCTTCATGTGTATATCTCTGATATTCAAGATTCAACAAATCTGAGATTTGCTCACAGCTGAGTAAACAAGTTTCCACATTTTTACTATTACAGTCATATTCATCACTTTTGTCATCATTAAAAAGAGGCCCAGGATCATTAGAGAATGAAAAATTACTAGCACAGTCATTTGTTCCATAGCTTGACACATCCCTTTTATCTAAGAATACCTTTTGCTCAACATCAAGTGGATCTAAAAATACCTGAAATTCCTTCCCAGGCATACCTTGGCAAAATATCATCTGATCATCTTTTAAAACTTTATCATGCAATGGGCCTGAAATTTTTTGGAAACCATTCTCAAATTTACAAACCTCCTCTTCATCGAATGTACCTTCATAGCTTTCAACTGCAGTTGGAGGCATTGTATATTCAATATCAATATTTCCCATTGCCTCTTCATCCTGATCTTCATAAGAGGTAGAAGAATCCTCTTGCTGCATATCAAAATCCATAGGTGCATCTTCAAAATCTGAATATTCATTGGATCCCTCATAACACACACCGCTCTCCCTATCACAATCTGTTATGCAAGAGAGATATCTTATACCTTCATCTTCATTATGAAAGCTATTACAGGAATCATACTGACTTGCACATATCCCATCTTCTATTGGATGCATTGATTGATCAATTTCTCTATATTTATCATAAATACAATCATTGGAACCCATATTGATAGTGTTCTCATACCTTTTCTTCTCCATGGCATCAATGAATTTATTCACTACATCAAAGGCATGCTATCTTAATGATTCAGGCCAATAGGCTGATTCAGGCTCCCATGCTCTTACAAATTTCTCAACAAACATGGCCCTTGTTGGCCTATAATGAGAAGGTATCTGCAAACAAATATCTGTCATTCTATTGTACAGAGACCCCAAATCCTCCCCATCATACATCCTTATGTCTGAAAATGCTTCCAAGGGGGAAAATCTGCACTCTGATTTTGTGATTGAGTCCTGGCTTCGAGCATACTCATCTTCTTCTACTTCAAATTGTTGATTATAGCACAAATTTTGCTGCATGTTCTGATCAATATCTCTATCTTCATCAATGATGTCACAATTATCTTCATATCTTTTCCTTTCTACAATATCAGCCCATTCAACTAGTTGATCATGTTCGCGGTCTGGCTGATATCTCCAGGTGAATCAGAATTGTGCTGCCCTTGACATTGATCACATTGACATTCTTGATAACTTTCCAATTGCATCTGACGCTGATCACACTAACATTCTTGATAACTCTCCAATCTTTGTCTAGGAGGGACTAGATAAGCATTTTCCTGCTTTGATGGCTGTGATGAATAAGTGCTCTGTTGTGCATGATATGCACTTCCACCACTGTAAAAATTTCCAACTATACTACAAGGAGTATGAGGGGCCCAATACTTTCCTGCATTTGTGTATTCATTCATTCCATACACACATTCCATTCTTCAAATTTTTTAGAGTCACCACATACTTTTCCAAAAGTAGGAAAATAATTCTTTCTGATCTTCTCCCAGTGGAATCACCTTTTCTGAAAATTTTCAAATTACAACTTCTTCTTTAATGACTCTATATGATAGTCTTCAACCAAATCTTATGATATGTCCCCAGTAGAGTTGCCAATTTGTTAGCTCTCAAAAATGCAGGTTTGAACCACGAAAGGTTGCAAAGCTTTCACGACATTTCAGGGTAACAAAACAAGGTTTGAAACAATCAAACCTTCTACTCTTTAGGTGCTACAAACTTGGGTGGGTGTACCTTTCTGAATAGTGCAGACTTAACTTCTGATTATCCTTCTAAAATGCTTTGTCCACAATGGCAAATAATAGTGAACAAAATGAAAGAAAACTTGATAGCAATAGTAAAAGCAGTTTTCTAATCTAACTCCTAAAATGATTAATAAGTAGATGTAAAGAGATTGAGTGAATTCAAATAATGGAATGGCAGAGACCAGTGCCTTGTTGGGTATGCAGAGTCAAATGAAATAGAAATGGGTAACTTATTCTGGCAGAAAATCAAATTGCAGGCATATGATCTATTCATAACTTGTATGAACAATGCAGGATTATGATTACTAAGCTCTACTTTAAGAATCCAGATGAATTCCCCCTGATTACTGTGATCAACAGAAAGGATTTAATCCCTACTTGAGAGAACCAGTCAATTAATCACACAGATATAGCAAATGTGCATAGATAAACTGAGAATAAACTTGTTATTTCAATTTAAACAACCAAAAAGAATCAACATGGAGACAACTTTAGCAATGCTTTTCAATAAATTCAACATACAATTGATACTAGAAACAACCTGCCACACTAGCTGATTTTCATTGAAACCACCATTTGAAATCATGCACATAGTCTCTGGAAAGAGAAAATTATCCTACTGTAGCCATGCCTAATCTATCTATCTATGATTTAAAAAATCTGATGATGATCAATTACAATCTAGGATGCATATAAATACACCAGCATTAGAAATCATATCGTTTCAAGTTCATGTCGGCCCAACACCAAATTAAGGAAAACCTCACATGTCAGCAAGCAACTATCATCAAATAATTCATCGCCTCAGCCACATGAATCATAATCTACTATTTAATTGAATCCACATGTCGGCCACAACAATCAAAAATCATTATTCATTAGTGAACAGTCATTGTGACACATTGGCAGTTATGTCGAAGGCAATTCAATCATTGATATCCCATGTGCATATTGTTGTAGCTCACTTGGGTTGGGGAGATATCATATCAACTACACATTATTTCACCGAGAGTTGTCCACTTAACCCTATGTCACCGTGATCTCCCAACTATCCTACTGACCAAGCCACCACATATTTCATTTGGCAAGACCCCAGATTCTCGCCAAGAGCAAACACCGATATCAGTAGGTAACACCAAGCCATCCTCCATTTCGTTCATCCTTGCCAAGACAACTAAATTCTCTCACCGAGGGGAACCCTTGTTGTAATAGTTGGTGAGACAAACCACATTCAGGGAGACCTCACCTTGACAAAACAAAATCATACGAATGAGGATCTACCCCCTCTTCTGGTCAGCATGACAGAATGAAGTCACTGAGACTTCCCAACGATAGCATCCCCCTATGTCGATGAACCATCATATGAACTAATCCGAGAGACAATGAGAGTTTGCTGAGACATCAGCCCGATAGCCAAAACTCCCACCAATGAGTAACATATACCAAGTGGTCAGTATGACAATCAATATTTGCTAAGACTCCCTGCTGATGGCCACAACCTTACGCTAATAGAAAATGCATACATGTGGTCGCCAAGACAACAATGAAGTCCTGTCGACCACCCTGCACACCTAAATGTTAGAAAAATGGGTCGGGGAGACCCAAAAAATGTCACAGCGAGATGAACCATGATTTGAAATATGCAAGACCCAATGGATTCAATAGGGAAAAATTAAAAAGTATGAGAGAAAAATCATGTGAAAGGAGTGATTTGGAAGTTTATGAATATGAGCAACATGTAAAATAATCAAGAATTCATAGTTCCAATAAAGCGTTTGGATTGGTGAAAGTTATAAAAGCTTTTAGACCATATCTTGTTGGAGCCAAATTGATAGCTTATGTCCCTCATGCGGTTGTTAAAGATATTTTGACACAATTAGAGGTAAATGGAAAGAGATGTAGGTGGATTAATAAAATTCAAGAATTTGATATGGAAATACAAATCACTAAATTAGTGAGAGGTTAGGGTTTGGCCAAGTTAATGGAAGAAAAAAATATTGAAGCAAATAAAATTTGTAATGGAGAAGATGAATGAAATGCAATTGCAAGTATTGAGCATACTCCTTAGTATACAAACATCATGTATTACCTCAGATACATGAACTTCCCTGAAGGATTAAGTGATAATCAAAGAAGAACCTTGAAGCTGCAAGCATCAAAATATATGTTCATGGGAGGTGATTTGTTTTGGAAAAATAGGGACGAGATGTTGTTGCTATGTTTAGATGAGTCACAATCCAAGCACGCTATAAGAGAAATTTATGAAGGGGTCTGTGGAGACCATTATTCTACAAAGACAACCACACCTGAAGTCTCGAGTGAGGGTTATTACTTGGCCAAAGTTTTAATGATTCTTTTTCATATGTGAGAAGATGTAGGCATGTCGAGAGTTCTAAGGGAGAAATGAGAGAGTATTAGGAGCTTTACTACTTCCAGAGACCTTTGTAGGTTGAAGCCCCTTTTCATCAGTGGGGAATTGATTTTTTTGGGGAAATACAAGAGAAGTCAAGTGGAGGACATAAGTGGATCCTAGTACTGATTACTTCACCAAATGGGTAGAGGTAGTCCCAACCAAGCAAGAAACAAATTTATTGCAGTACATATGGTATCATTGTTTCTTATACAACTCCTTATCATCCGCAAGCTAATGGTCAAGTAGAGTCCAACAACAAAAGCCTTCTAAAAATCATAAGGAGAATCCTAAGTGGGAACAAAAAGGCTTGGGATTCAAAATTGAGGTTGGCTATGTGGGCTGATAGGATAACTGTGAAAAAGAAAATTGTAAAATCCCCATTTGAATTGGTATATGGAACACAAGCTAGGATTCCTTTACAAAATTTGTTACCATTTTACAAATTAATCCTTTAGGGAGATATAGACATTCCAAAACCAATAGAGGAAAGAATGGAACATCTGGCAAAGCTTGATGAAATAAGAAGATTAGCTCAAAACTAGAATGTGAATTTGCGAGCACAAATGAAGTATTTATTTGATAGAAGAGCAAAAGATAGAAAATTCAAAGAAAATGATCTAGTGTTAATGTGGAATGCAAGGTGTCAGGAGAAGGGAAAACACAGGAAATTTGAAGCTTTATGGTTGGGACCCTTTGTTGTTGTTGGCAAGAAAGATGAAGATTCATATTATTTGCAAAATATGACTGGTGAAGAATAGGAGTTTCCTATACATGGGCAATTTTTGAAGCACTTCTTCTCTTAAAAAAGGGAATACAAAGGATTAAGGGTTGCCAGTGCATGCACAACTCTTGACAATCCTCTCAAAAATTTCTCTTCCATGCACAATAGTCTAGGAAATAAAAAGGAACATGAATTGCCAGTACATGGACAATCCTAACATTCCTTCATTAAATATCTTTCCATGTACAGTAGTATAGGGTCATGTTCATCTCCATTTCCATTTATTCTATCCTACTCACTAGTCAATAACGTTGAAAGTCTGATCTACTCACCTAGAAATCTAGATCCTTGCAATAATCTCACAATCATTCATCCCCAAACGGAGCCACCGTTAGAACTGTAAAATTTTGAAAATTTCATGGTTGCACATACCCGTTAGTTCCCAAAAAATTTCCATACCATGAGTACAAGAATCCGCTTTGCATATCATGTTTTCCCATGCTTTAGTTTGTTTTCATCAATTGGTCCCATTAAATTCACCTAGCCCTGAGCATTTGAATGTGTAAGCCATATCATCATAACATGATGCAGGTCTCACCGATCCATAAAGAATTTTATACTAACATATGTCTTTTTGTAGTATGTCAGCAAGAGATTAGGATTGTCTTATCGATAAAATTTTATTTGGTAATACACATCGGGCAGACAGAGTTCGCAATATCAGCGAAAGAAAGATCCTATCGACAAGACAATATGCATTAGAATAAGTCATATCGAGCTCATTTGTGTCTTACCAATCGAGGCATAAATTGACTGTTGGTGATACTTGAGTCATTGGAGTAGTGTCCTACAACATTCATTCACTCTCGCTGAAAAAGAAAGGTTAGATCCTATCGGTAGTATAATGTCATCGGGGTGAGTTCAAGGAACTCTTGTCAACTTACCATGTCGCTATAATGGAAATACATTGGTAGGTGGACTTAGCGATATTCATGGTCTTGCCAATAATGAAATTCATTGGCCAGACTGAAGCCATCAAAGTGAAGTCTTGTAGCATTCATTTGGTCTTGCCAAAAAAATAGAGGAGGATTTTGTCACTGTCATCGATATGAAGTCATTAAGTTTCACCGATTCCCTATGTCACACCAACAGAGTTGTACGAGATTCAGAATTGGAAATGCATGTGGAGGAAATAATCATCGGTGAGACTTACTTCATCAGCAAGAGCTAAGAGAGTCATGTCAAATGAAGTTCCATCGGTAGGAAAACCACTATGTATCGGCGATCAGAATTGACGAAGGATAAATCTTGTCAAAACACAATAAAAGCAAAGGAGCATTTGTCTATCCCACAATGTCATAGCGATACTCAAAACTGAAGGAACACAGTGTCGGGGAGACTCATAACATCTGTGTAACTGCAAGGCTACCTAGTGATATATGATCTGTTGATAGTCGGAGAGACTTGGAGTGTTGGGGAAGCAACAGGATGTCATAGCAGGTGTCTAATGGATGTTGGTAGAAGCTTGAATACAATAGATCATCAATTTTTGAATATGAAAGGGCGCGTCCTTTCGAATACTGATATATAAATACCCATTTTTGACAGTGAATAAGAGGGCAAAGAAAGTGAGTAAAAAATACAGTAGGATACAACATTTTACAAATTTTGAGACTATGATTCATGTATGATATAATGGAGATTCCAATTGAATTCATTTGATTTGGTGGATTTTTTTTGGTTTCAGTTGTTTGTTGTGTTAATTAAAAGTATTGTTGAAGTTGTCTCCAAGGTTGATGTTTTCTAATTGTTTAAACTGATATATCAAGGATGTTGCACCAGCTTATCGATTACACACTTGTTGTATCTATATAGTTGATTAATTGGTTCTTTCAAGAAAAGATTAAATCCTTTTAGTTGATCATAGTAATTATGGAATCTCATTTGGATCATTAAGAAGAACTTGGTAATCACATTCCTGCATGTTATACCAGCTATAAACTTAAACCTATATGCCAACAATTTGAGTTTTTGCCAAAAAAAAGTTATTCATTTAAGATTTCAT
>VDFB02156511.1:0-52227 GCA_007258455.2 Sequoia sempervirens | reverse complement strand
TTACGACATCAGAGTATGTACAGGATCATGATGGGCCAAAAAGTGGCAATATGATGGGTATGTGGCTGATGACCTTTTTTTTAACCCAAAATTGATGAAATGAAAAGGGTTCTTAAATAATATTCTCAGCTTTCGACTAATATAAATTATTCTTTACTTTTAATTTAATAAGTAATTATTATTCATTTTCTATTAAAATTATGACTAAAGTCCTGATCGATAGATTGATTGAAAAACATCCATAGCTTTCAAATGGTATCACATTTTTTGAATCCAAAACATACATCACATTCTATGCTTCACATACTATAGGATTAAAAAAAATGAATTTCAGGTTTGATATTAAGTTAAGGTGGCCAGGACATACAATTTTTTATATTTTTTCAAAGTTGTGGCAAAAATTCATAATAAATTATTTACTTGGAAAAAATTGAAAATAATATGCATAACATCGGGACACGAGTCCTCTACTTATAAATAAAATCTTATAAAAAAATATTATCATTTTATTGTGGTTAGGGTGGTCAGGCAGACACCTACTTATATTTTTCCCTAAAATTTCAGTACTTTTGCATTAAAATTTCAAATTTTCACCAAATAGATTTGTCTTTTTTTTCAAAAACCTAGTATTCTCGAAACTATATTCAGTTTTCTACAGATTCTATTGTTACATATATTTTTTAAATCCTTATAGATGCTTATTCAAACTTTTAAGTCCAAGTTGCCTATCTCTGGTTTTCTGATTTTTTTGCCACTTAAGGGCCTATTTTTTCCATGATGATCTTGTACATACCATCCAAGTGAAAATGACAACATTTCAACTAATGCCATCCCTACTATATGGAATAACATTCACCTCATTCTTGAAAGTGAAAATGGACTTGACCTTGTGAAACCATTGTTTCAAATCTATGGGAAACATCTCCACCTAAACCACTAGTTGTCCTTTACCTACAAGGGAGATGTCACAAATAGGGGTATGGGAATTCCTCCTCTCACAACAATTGCCTCAATACCTACCTATACAAACCCTCAAGTCACAACAACAATGCAACCAACTAGTAATGTGATTCCTTCCTTAGTTATTTCCACTAGCATCCCTAGTTCCTTTGTGGCATCACTCGTCATGTCTCCTACTAATTTACCACCTATAAGAACTTCATTCACTTACCCTTCAAACAATACACTCCTTCACCTTTTTCACTTCCATCTCATAACACAAGCAATGACCCTCTCATAAATTAACTCTTCCAAACCATTCATCCCTTGAAAAATAGATTCACACCATTAACCAAAATCAAAATGGGCCACCTACATATTATGTCAAAAGAAATCCATTTTCCTTGGATATATTGTGAACACCAATGACACAAGGTGTAAAGGTTCCTATATTCGAGAAATATAGAGGAAAGGGAGATCCTTCTACCCATCTTAATGCTTATACTGGCTTATGTAGTGACTTTTTCCTTGATGATAAACTTTTGGCTAAGCTTTTTTTTAGGTCCTTAAAAGGTATTGCCTTGGAATGGCTCTCTTCATTACTGAAAAACTCAATTCATTGATTCAATGAAATTGTTGTGGAATTTGTTAACCATATCCAAGTGCATATAACTCCTAAGATGGCCTTGTTGATTTGATGAGATACAAGAAAAAAGAAGAAGAAAAGATAACTGACTTCATCTCATGCTATCAATCGCTTTATTCCTAAATCAATGTCAAGGTCCCTAACCCTTACCTTCAAAATATGTTTATAAAAAATTTGCAAAGCAAGATTCAAGATAATCTCACTATGATGAAATTCCTATCCTTCATGCACTTGTCCAATTCCCTTTGTGATTATCAAAATTTGGTTAGTAATCGAGATAAAAAGTCCAGTTCTAACCAAATTGAGAAATTCGAACTTGCAAACCAAAACAATTCCCAACCTTTTAGAAAGTAGAACAAAGATTTTCTTCAATTCAGTCACCCTCAACAAACAACTCAGAATGTTAATAAACAAGTAGCCACTATTAAATCCATGATACCCTTTATTTGTGGGTCCCAAAAAGACAATTCACACCCTTACTTGACACCCTTCATAACACAATGACACAACTCATATAACATAAGATGATTTCCTTGCCTCCCATCAAACAATATGATCCTAGTAAACCATTACTTGCAAGCTATCGACCAAACTCTTACTACCATTATCACTAAAAAAATTGGACATGACATGAAACATTGTAAGCGTAGTAAACATCTTCGACAAGAACTCATTGATAATTTTCTTCTTTCAATATGAGGTGTTAATTATCAATGAAATAAGTTTGCTGCCCCTCCTAACCCAAATTTGAAAATATTAACCAACCCTATGCCTAATCATAACATTTCATTTGTCAAAGCTAGTGAAACTACAAAGAATGATGTGATGAATGTCGATATAGATGATGATAACAATGATTCTATTCAACATGATTCTATAGATAATGATCCTATGGACAACATGATAGGAGTGATAAACATTATTCCTCATAAGAGAAACTAAAAATACACTTGACATTGCTTTCACCACTAAATATATATACTTAAACATGCACCTGATGGTCCTCTTTACATAGCTAGTCGTATCTATGAAAAGGCCACTAATGGGATATTAATAGATCCCACCTGTAGAGAGAATGTGATCACTAAGGAATTCTTACTTTTGCATGAGCTCTATCAAGACATATATGAAACACTAAAAGCATGTATGAAGATGCATAATGGTTTCACTTCCCCTATGATGGGATCAATCACTTTTGCTTTACAAACAAGACTAAAAATATTAGATATCTCATTCTCCATCATGTCATATTCTGACCAAATTCATTTGAAGCTAGGGTATCCATGGATTTATTCAACGAATGTTGTCCCTTCAATTGTGCATAAATGCTTAAATTTTCCCTTTGAAAATGAATTTCTCAACATCCATCATAATGGCTTTAACCTATTGTACTCAGAATTAAATTTTCCTAGATTTCTTTTTGGGTTGAGACTATAGAACCCATAAAACTTATCCCTCAAAACATTTCCCCACCCACCACCAAGCCTACCATCCTAGAAAAGTCATGCTTGAACCTAAAGAAATTCCAAACAACCAAGACCAACTAATACAAGATCTTCACCTATATCCTACAAAAGACCAAGAGACACTGAAAACAACCCCGTCACACCTCCTAGAATAAAACAACTTTACAAAGTCAAAAGGAAAGTGGTTGAACAACCTCCCATGGTTCCTTCTTCTCCCCCTGTGGAAGAAATTAAACCTATATTTGAATAACCCGCTCCTACACAAACACAACTTGAAAATAGAACAAAAAAATAGAGGTACTAGAGAGCATAGGTGTAGATGTTGTGCCCTTGCTCTTAAGTTACATGAAGAATTAAACAAATAAAATCAAAATCCAAACTTGAATGAAGAAATGCACGATGACTCTACTCCCACCCCGAAACAAAACAATCCAATACAACAACTGCAATAAGAGTTATACCCTTCCTTGGACATTATCATTCAAGCCTAAAATTTAGATGATGATGAAAAGATCACTAAAATTGAAAAAGAGGTGCATAATGAATTGAATACACTATTTTCCTCTTCTATGAGCTTAAATGATAATTCTCCTAACAAGAGTGTTGAACCTGGTGCTTCTCCTAGTTTGACACTTACTCTTGTCCCTTTGGCTAGTTTCCCACCTTTGGTATACAATGAACATGATTGGAATGTGGATGACCTACTTTAAGTTGACTGATGTGTGCCTTGCTAGTCGTTTGCATTATTTCTTTTCCTTTTTTTCTTTTACGTGATTGCATGTGTGTAATGTGATCCCCCTTTTTGTTCTATTTCATGTGTCTCTCCCTCTCTATGACATTCCTCTATTTGTATCTTCATTCTTCTCTATGTTGTCAATCAAATACTTTTCACTTTTTCATCTTTTTTTTTCCCTTATGTTTTCTTTTTGGATGATGCAAGGCATAGAGACATTCATGTTTATTTCATGTTGATTGAAAAGGATTTTCCTTTACTTTCTCTTTTCATTTGTCATGTGTTTACCTTTTGGGATGGCACAAGGCACCGAGACATTCATGTTTCTTCCATGCTATTTTTCCATAGGATGTTGGTCCTAGGGGCTTGCACAACCCTCTTGATCATGGTTGTTCTATGTCACTAGCATTTGTGCATTTGAGCCCCTCTTGATCATGGATTTTCTATTTGGCTGACTTTGTTCCATTTGGTTTACTTTAGTTTTAGTTGGAAGCAATTTCCTCCTCTCACTAAAGTAGGGGCTAGATGTAATGATGGAAAATGTTCCCCCTAACTTGGTCCTGATTTAATGTTGTAATATGTCTAACATATTCACATTAGGTCTTGGGCCCTTGTGAACTAGATGAGCTTATTGGTGCCTTGTTTAGACTATTGTAAAGTGTTGTGACACACTTTCAAAAATTTCAAGGGTTTTCATTAATAATTGGGCTTTCTTATGCTTTAATTGCACCTATTTTCCATCCACAACCCCATTTAATGCATCTTTTTTATGTTAATCCTAACACAAATCATCATCTAATCATAATTTAGGCATTTTAGGATTAAAAGGCCCAGATTGAGTGATCTAGGACTCATTCTCCACCTTGGGAAAACTGGGACTCATTTTCCACCTTGGGCGAAGGAGTCCCACCTAGATTTTTGGGACCCAATCATGGTTTCACACATTTCTAAGCATTTTTTAAGATTGCCCCAAAATTTATGCCTAGTGGGACTCATTTGTCACCTTGGGTGAATGTGTCCCATGTGGCCCAAAATCAAAATTAATTCAAATTTTTGGTGGGATTTTATCCTCCTAGATCTAATGTCAACTTTTAGTGTTGTAATTTTGAGAATTCTTGCATAATTGATTATAAATACAAGGTTCTTTCATTCATTTTTCATGTAAGAATTTTGTGAGAGAATTCCTAATAGCAAGTTGAGTTCAAAAGATAATTCAAGAGAATTCAAGTGTCTTCAAGAGTAGATCATCAAGCATTTTAGAGAAATACTCAAGCATCAATTATCATGTCAAGGACTTCATGCATCATGTTTTTTTTGGAGCTAACAATTTTTGTGTAGGTTTTATGATTCAAGCAAGTGTTCAATTCAAGATCTATAATCTTCAAGCAAGATTCAAGGTCTAGATCCATTGGATCCATCTCTTACATGATTGCAAAAAATCATTTATAGGGTTTGGTGAGTTGCAACATCTTATTTTTTTCATTCATCATTCTCCATTCATATTTTGTTCTATTTTAAGGTTTAATTACCAAAACAGGGTTTCACCAAGGAAAACCCCTATCCACTAACCCAACAACATTTTCTCTCTTTTGTGTGTGATTTTTAAGTATAGGTTGTAGATTTCTTGAGGAGCAAGATTGAAAGAAAGTTTCCAAATCATTCAAATTTGTCAAAGTTGTCATCAGGCCTTGGAGAACATTGGAGAACACTTATAAGTTACAAATCAGGGTTTCATATCCATAAATCAAACAAGAAGGATAGAGCAGATGGAGAAGGGAAGGATCAGACTTTGAAGATTCAAATAACCCTAACTAGACTAGTTCACCACTTCTAGAAAATGTGTCCTACTTCCAGTCAAAATTCAAATCTTTGTAGATTTGTATCCCCTTTTGGCAGATTCTTGTTCCCACACAGAAACCCAAAATCTAGATTGTTTCACCCATCTTGGTGAATGAGTCCTAGTGAACATTCAAAGTATATTTTCTAGTGTTTCAAACCTCCATCCATAAATTTCTATATTTATAGGTGTACACATTCAATTTTGTAGTTTTTTGTGTTGTTTCCTTTGCATTTCTAGGTTGTTTAGTGAAGGTTTGCATTGAATTAGGGTTTAGTTTTGCATCTTTCATTTCATTTATCTTTCTAAGTTCTTACTTGGTAGTGAATCCCTTTTTATTTTGCATTCAGCCCTTAGGACAACTCTCTTGCAAGATCTCTTTCTCCTTTGCGTTAAGATATCAAGGTTTATCCTTGAATGAAATTGGAGAAGTGGGTGTGCTCTATGTCCTAAAACCATATGATAACACCATACCACTTTTACAAAATTTCAAAAGGATATTTATAATAATGAATTTTTCCTTATTGTTTATTTCATGTGCTTTGATCTCATCAACAGTACTTGGACCATTAGCTAGAGCAACATACTAGTTCTAAATAGACTTTTTGATCTCATATCCATAGTATGCCAGATATCCTTCCATATTTATCTTCCAAAATGTATAGTTAGTGTCATCGAACCTAGAAAACATAATATTTTTTTTCTTGTTTTCCATCCCGAACCTTCCTTAAGCTGTTAATATATTCTCCAAGGAACCTTACTCTAATACCAATTGTTGAACAAGACAACTGAAAGGGGGTTGAATCAGTTGTAGCCACTTTCACCTTTAAAAATTTCACCAAAAGTTAGAGTAATAAAAATTCACAAAAACCTTACTCTGCTAATGTGATTAACCACTAAATGTAGAAATAAAAAACTTAAAGTAGAAAGATAATGCACATGAGAACAATAGATTTACATTCAAAACCCAATGAGGGAGAAACCATGGTGAGGATTAACTCACAATATAAAGAATTCCAAAATCGTATATAAAGGCTCATTGCCAGAATAGGACACACTATCCAGTGAGAGCTCACTAACTAGGCTCACTACCACAAAATTTTGAAAAAGATAGAAGAGAATTATTACAGAGAGAAGACTATCTCAATGCAACAAGAGATCCACCACAATTTTCTCACAAACTTGTAGATAGTCTTGAAAGATACAGTACACCATCAGCCCATTTCCTTAGAAAACTCAACACTTGAATTTCACACTGATCTACTCAAACTCACATCACACATCACTATCTCGCAACTATCTTGTCTTTCACAAGCATCTCAACTCATACTTATAATGTCTTCACCCTTGAAACCCTTGCAAGTTTGACCATACATAATTTTTATTTACAAATTCAAATTAGGTTGATGTCAAAGAATTCTCGTGATAAAAGAGAATAAGGGAAACCTATACATATGTTTAATAAGGACCTAAATGAGTCCCAACATGCCTTAATACACTTCACAAGTAGTGTTTAACAAAAGGTCGGCCAATACTTGTGCAAACACAAAATAATTAAGGACACACACCCTTAACTCAATCCAATGTTTCTAGACAACAAAACTCACTTAAAGCTGATTTACAATAAGCAATGAACAAATGTAAAATCATTTAGATGCTTCACAACAAACTTCACTTGAATTGTAATACACTGTAGCACTGAAACTCATTAATAGCATACCAAAAAATAAATTCATCCTAATCAAAGCAAGAGAGTAACCTTATCAACTTATTCTCAAAACTGCAAGTCATGAAACAAAAATGTAGAGAAATACGGAGCAAATACATTTCTCCTAGACCATAGTCTAGAAACACTAAAATGCACAATAAATATACTAGCGAAAATATATCGCATTGTACACTGATCCAAAAGCCCAAATTCTAGATATAGCAACTATCAACAACCATGGACAATAACTTAGATTGACATAAGCATAGCATCAACCTAGAAGAAACACATAGCACATCTTAGAGCACACACTGAATGCTTGCATGACACTATTTTCTCTATTTGTCAAATTTTATCAAAATCACTTGGAGACCAAGTACCAAAGACATTATTTCAGCACACTAATTCAATCTAACACCTTTCCAAATTTATCAACATAAAGATAACTCCACGTACCCACAACACTTCTTCAGCATATCAACTATGCATGCACAACTTGCAAGTTACCTTCTTCGTTACAATTTTATCAATATCCTCAACATATACAACCACTAAATAGCTTCCTTAACACAAAATTGAAATTAATGAGAACAAATACTAGTTGACATCAATGAAAATACATTCATACTTGCAACACTTTTCTCATCTCATATAATTCGATATCTTCAACATCACCCACCTACCACATGACCTCAAGGAAACCTATCCTTAGTGGTACATCCTTAGGAAGTACATGGGGTATTTGTCTTGTTCCATATACTGTGATGATTTTTATTCCTAATAAGGCATTACATCCCCCCAATTATGATTAATTTTAAAATCAATACTCCTTTTTTCTGGCCTCGGTAAGTCATGTAACTTAAGTGGAATTCTTGGCCTATCCACAATCAAGGCTCTTTTCAGCTTGGAGGTAAATATATTTGTAGCAATAAAAAAATGGTTTTCTACTCATGTCTATCTAGAAATGGAGTCCATGATTGAACTACAATCTCTATACCATCCACCTTTCTTTTCAATTCCATATCATTTCCAAACAAATTTCCACCCTTGTATAGGAACATATGCATAAAAAAAGAATACCACCATAATCTTACTATTGTTTCCCCATTATTTAATGCTACTAAACCTTTGTGCATTTCCTTTGACAATTATTTAGAAAAATCATACAATATGATAATTTTGGGATGTTGAATATTGGTAGCCATACACATTAGTGCAATTGGCATGTTAGAGGATGAATAATACTTTTAAATCTTGAATAAGGAATAAAATGTTTTATGAAAGTAGATGAAAAAGTACTTGATAGGAAAGGGTTCCTAATCAAATGTTCCCAATATAATTCTACCTTTTCCCTTTTCTGTTGATGCCAAGAAGTGAGCCAACATTAAGAATTTTAATGTAGGTCTCACTTTCTCATACTCTTCCTTTAGGTTTTTGTCATCAATCTCTACCATGTCACTACTCTATTTGTTCAATTTGAAAACTTCTATAATTTCCTCTTTTGTAACCCAAACCATCTCCTTCCTAGAATGAGTTATAACTACCCTAACAAGAGGATCATAGTTATCTTCTATGACTTTTAGGAGTACAATATCTAAGTACATGTTAGGGAAAATTAACTTGGACATATCCAACCTCTAGGGGTTACAAATTGGAATGTGGGCATTCCTATTACCAAACCAACCTTGGAAAAAGGTTTACCTAGTGTATGATAGTCTATCATCCTTAAAGGTACATTTTCTATCAACAATACCATCTTTAACCCCTATGGACACTAGAAATGGATGCTTCGCTTCCTTTTTCAAAAAATGGATACAGGGAGAGGGATCTGATTTCATAATATTCACATTCAAGGACACCTTAGAGATCTCAACCCATGTAAGGATGTGAGAGATCTTACTATAAGTTATCCTTAAAGATGATTGAGACAAGAAAGAGGTTCAACACTAAGGGTAAACTCAGAAACCATAAAATGTTTGAAAACACAATGTGATATGTAAACATATGTTAAATGACTTAAGAAAAGCCATACAAATGTAAATAAAGTAGAACATAAAAGTAAGTATGTGAATGTTGTGCACCTAGAAACCTTGAAGAGACTGGAAATAGCTCTAAAATTTTGAACATGCTGATTTTTAAGCTTGGTGGGACTCATTAACCATTCTAGATGAATCGGTCCCGATTTTGGAAAACTAAACCAAAGCTTATTTCAGCCAAATGGGTATCCAAATCCACAAAAATCTCTAAAAAAAAAGTATAGTGGGAATCATTCACCACTCTTGGAAAATGAGTCCACTTTGAACTTTTCTAGAAACTTAGAAGTGGAATTTGTAGCTCTCAGTCTGCTCAATTTGTATCTCTTGGTGTCCAGATCTAAAACCCTAATTTTCAGGACTATAAGTGACTTTTGTGAAGATTTTGACCTTGTGAGTAGGGAGATCAATCTAGCAAGTTTGAAATCTATTTTTCAATCATCTTAAGCCTTCAAAGTACTTAGATCTACAATCAACAAGGAAAGAGAATAAAAGTGTTAATTGTTAGGTAATGGGGGTTTTCCTTGGTCAAACCCCTTTTATGTAATTAAACCAAAATGATGAAAAAAGATAATGAAGCATGAAAATGAAGTAATGAAATTAGAACCTTTCCATGATGGTGGATCTTGAAATGCTACAAAAAATGATGAAGAATATTGCTTTTGAATGCCTTAGAAATGACCTTGAATGTTATCTTGATGACCTCATGAAGACATAAAATGCCTAACTACTACTTGTTTGACTTGGAAACTTGAATAAACTTATGAAAAAAATGATTCGAGAGCATATTTATATAGGCAAGGCACTAAAATGGTTGTTATTTTTATCCTCAATGTTGACATTCAACAAAATTCAAGTTAGAATTGAAATTTTCTCACTTAATTTTGAAAATGTTCCCAAAAGGGACTCATTCACCACACTTGGCGAATGGGTCCCACTAAAGAGGACTCGTTCGTCCAAGGTGATGAATGAGTCCCATCTTGAGGATTTTGAGGTGGGTCATCAATATTTTTATGTTTTAAAGTGTTTTTATCCAGATATTAGTCAAACTATGCCTCAGGATAAAAATATAAAGGGGCCTAGGGGCCTATTAATGATGATATAAAGGGTGATTAGGGATAGGGACACAAAGTTCAATGTGAAAATGTGGTTAAATACACTCTACAACATTAAAATGTGGTTCACTTACCCTACAAAGGCACAATGTACAATACAAATATGTAAAACACATTACAACACTAGATTAAGGCTAGGTTTAATTTACAAGCCTTCGAGATTAATGTGAAAATAGAATTAAATACATTTTACAGCATTGAATTAGGATAGAGTTAGGTTAAGTTAGCTTAAAACGGGTCCAAGACCTAATGTGGATGTGTAAAACACCTCACAACACTATATCAAGGTGACATTAAGTCTAATTTATCATTAATTATTCCCAAATCAGGCAAGGAAAAGGCATCCTTTTTCAATGGTCACATTTAGCCCCCACTTTAGTGAGAGGATGAACTTGCCTCAAACTCACACTAAAATAGACATTCAAAATGGGTCCAATTTTACCATTACTGGTATGCATTCACACACACGCAAGTGGCTATGGGGAAATTCATGCCTCAAATTGGGCTTCCCGTTCAACAATACCCAATTTATACCTCCTGATAACTTTAATATAAGGCACCACACCAAAATAATTTTTGAGCTCCATGAGACAAGCAAAACTTTGTATGCTTGAAACTCATAGACATTGTAAATGAAAAATAGTGTAAGATTTGTTCAAAGGGATTTCACTTTGTTCATGCAAGGACTCTTCTTAGGGAACATTGTGCCTAATGTTTCCAAGAGAGGACAAGTTAAAGAAATATCACACTCTTGGAGGAAATCAATCCCAATGAAATCACCTATAAAAGCACGCATCACAAGAAGAAATAAAATTGCATAATGAAACATGAGTGTTGATACATGCCCCCTTTTTAAAGTGGTTACTAACATCATTACTGTGAGCAATTTCTTTAAAGTAGAAGAAGACATGAGAGCTTATTTGGAAATATTTATGCCAAGTGATATGTTTCCAATAAGCTACATCATGAATAATTATGTCACATGTGAGTCAATCTTAAGGGATTTCATCCACATCCCATGTTTTCTCTTTTATGTACATGAAAGGTGATCAAATAGCTAAAAGAGGTAACAACAAGTGACATACGAGGACAAGGCTAACTAACCCCTTACCCCCACTTAGTGTAGGACAAGGATGATCTGAATAGGATGAAAGTAAGTATCAGTTAGAGGAATTAGGTGCTTCAACACAAGGAAGAGCACCACACTCTTTCACAAGTTGAATTTTGTTGTTTAAATCCTTATATTCATTAGTGGCATGACCATGAACTCTATGATATACACAAAATTAAGTCTTATAGTAAAATTTCTTTCTTGTTCTTGGAGAGAGAGATATCAAGTGATCTTGGAGGAGTCTCAACAAGATACCCTCTTGATCAATGGTAGAAGATGTTCCTTTATTATGTGAAAAATATATCTCTTGCTTAGTATTAGTTTTCATAACTATGCAAGACTCTTTAGATTATGAGACTTTTTCCTCTCCTTGAAAGGAAAATGTAAAATCTAACAAATTCAAATGATTAGTGTTTTGGGAGATGACATTGACATTAAGTGAAGATTTCTCTATATGTTTCATTTCATGCAAAGGATAACAACCAGGATCACTAGTGTCTATCAGTTTAGGATGCTTTACTGTTAAAGTTGGCTTAAAAGAATCTTCTGCGAGACTCTTGATGTTAAGTGAAGGCTTGTTTATCTCTATCAAAGGACAATAACCAAGACCATGAGTTTTTTCTTGCATGTTAAGCTTGACGGGGACACATATACCTTGTTCTCTAGCACCACATCCTTTTCCACTATATCCAAGTTGTTTCCTAAGCTCATAACCTTTTCCATAAAGCTTCTTCATCTCTTTTGGATTCGGTAATTGTTCATGATTAAGTTTTCTGAAGTTGGTTGTGTAATTTGTTGTTGCTTTTTTTAAAGTGGTTGAGATGGATGCCTTTGAAGGGTCTTCCAAATTTTATGTTGGCAATACTGCTTTTTCTTTTCCTTTGTCCAAATATTTGTCTATGATCTTGTATTCTCCCATGAATGTATGTTCAAAATCTAAGGAACCCCAATCATCTTCTAATAGCTTTGTTATTTGTTCAATATGTTTTTTTTTATCTTTTTGCTCCACAGGGTCTACTTTTGTGGTTGGTGTTAATGTTGCTAAGGTATTTTCTTTGTTTTTCTCAATGTTTAAACAATTTTTTGGGTAATAGTCTACTTTGAGTGTGTACACTTTGTTGTTGTAAATATACTTCATTTTACAATTAAGAGTAGAAGGCACCCCATTCATTCCATGAATCCATGGTCTACCTAAGAGAAGATTATATGAGATATCATGTGGCATAACATGGATCAGTGTTTCCAATGTGGCCTTCTCAATTGTATAGGAAAACTAATCACACCAAGCAGTTGTTTTCTTACATTTTCAAACCCGTTAATAGATAAAGAGTCTAGTTGAATGTTTGATGTATCCACATGAAGCCTATCCAAGAGGTTTACGCTACACACATTAAGGGCTGAGCCATTGTCAACTAGGGTTCACTTTATCCCTATCCTATTGTATTGAGCTATGATCATGAAAGCATCATTGTGTTTTTGCACTTCCAAAGGGGGGAGTTCACTTTGGTGGAAAACAATGCTAGCATTTATTCCTTGGATCATGGCTGCTATGTGATTTGGTCGTGCATTAGAAGGGATAGGAACTTGTTGCAAGGTTTTTTGAAACATGGTGTGATAATTAGGTGAATTTTTAATTAGGTCCCATAGGGATATCTTTCTAGGAGTATTCTTAAGTCATTCAACAAGATCATACTCCTTTCCACTTTGTGAAGGAAAAAAAGGGGCACTAGGAAAGATAGGATTAAGAAATGGGAGAGATATTTAAGGTTCTTCTCTTGGTTGTGGATTTTTCCTAGTGTTATATGTATGAGCAATGATATTATGAATCAGTTTCTGCAATACATTATACTAACGTGGGTAAAGGATAAGTTTGGGATTGTTTTGAGTTTGTGGTTTGTGTGAAGGGAGGTAAAGGATGAGTTGAGGTTGAATAATATTAGTGTCCCTTAGTGAATGAGAGTCTAATGTTACTTCATCCTATTCAACTGAGGGCATAATATCATTATTGTCAATGCTTTCCTTTTGTTACACCATGATACCCTCCCTATAAGGAGAGTTTTTAGGAGAACGAGAAACTAGATGATATTCATTGGTTGGTTCTTCTAAAATGACTTCTTTGCAAGTAAGGGAATTATTGATGGTTGGATTTTCTTGTTTATCAATAGTGGAGAGATTAGGGGAAGGCTCTATTTGATTGTCATTTTTCTCTAAGGTCTCATTTTGTTGTGCCATATTATCTACCCTAGTAGGAGATCTTGTAATATATTCATCCATGGTTGAACTTTGTAAAGCAACTTCATCACAAGTTGGGGAGGCATCAACAGAAGGATAACTATGATTTTCATGCTTACCAAATAAATCTTCCCAAATGGTAGGAGCATTAGGGAATGGAGGGACAAGATTCTGGTGACTTTTAATAGGTATATCTTCTAACACCAACCTATCCTCTTTGCATTGAGGAGGGATATTAGAAGAAAGAAATTTATGAGTTTCATGGCTATCTATGATATCATTTTCCTTTGCTAAAAAATTCTCACAAGAAAGGGATGCATGGAGATTAGGCAAAGAGATGTTTAGAAATGTTTCTATAGTCTCATCTTATTTTTTCCCAATATCTTCCAAAGGGGAATGAGGGGAGGGACAATCAAGACCCTAGATGCTTGTATCTTCTTTCACCAAGATACCTTCATCACTAATAGGAGAGGTATCAAGAGAAGAAAAAGTATGAATGCTTTGATTTTAAACACTACCATCCTCACCAATGGGTAATGTAATATTAAGGATTATGTCAATGGTTTGATGATTAACATGTTTCTTAATGACCTCCTTGGTGTAATCTAAATTGAACTGATAAGAGGGGATGTTGTACTTATGCAATCCATTTGTAACCATATTAAAGCCATATATCTTGAAAGAAAACATGCTATCATGAAAATGTAAAGAGAGTACAATGCAATGATCTAAAGTAAAATGTTTAAATGCAATTTTAAAATGTGAAACAAGGTAATTTGTTGATTACATTATGCAACAACTTGAAATATGAAATGTTGTAAATGAAAATTTGAAATTGAGAAATGCATGGAATGAGCTAATTTAAGCTATATCTAATGAAATCCATGTAATAGAAACTCAACCAACTCATACAGATAGTTAATGGAAACAAACAAAAGCTTAAAAATAAGGTTTTCAATGTTGTAAAAGGTTGTTTCAGATTTATTTTCGGACTGATTCATCCAAGGTGGAAAATGAGTCCTAGTAGGGATTTTTTTCAAAGTTTTTAGAAATTTTCAATGGGTTTTGATGATTTTTATGTTGTATGATGTGTAACCTAAGTGAAAATGAAGTTTTTAGATGTTTTTCAATGATTTGAGATGCAAAATTACAACTTATATGGACTTTCACTAATGCAAGATTTTGAAACCCTAGAGTGCCAATTAACTAATGCAAAGTTAATGCACACTAGATTCAGGATAATTATGGACTACAAATCAAAATTATGATGTTCAAAATTTGGGTTCACCAAAATGTTGACACTGGAAATGGATGCTTCACTTCCTTGTTCACAAGATGGATTCAAGGAGAGGGATCCAATTTCACAATATTCACATTCAAGGACACCTTAGAGATCTCAACCCATTGAAGGATGTGAGAGATATGACTATAAGGTATCCTTGGAGATGATTGAGACATGAAAGGGGTTCACCACCAAGTGTAAAATTAGAAAACAAAAAATGTTTGAAAACATAATGTGATATGCAAAAAAAATCTAAATGACCTAAGAAAAGCCCTAGAAATGTAAATTGAGAAGAATAGAAAAGTAAAGATGTGAATGGTGTGCACTTGGAAACATTGAATAGATTGGAAATAGCTCTGAAATTTTGAAAAATGTTGGATTTTAAGCTAGCTGGGACTCATTTTCCATTCTGGGAAAATTAGTCTTGATTCTAGAAAATCGCACCAGCGCCTATTTTAGCCAAATGAGTATCCAAATCCCTAAAAGTCTGTAAAAATAAGGTACAATGGGACTCATTTTTGACTCTTGGTGAATAAGTCCCCTTTGACTTTTCTAGAAACTTAGAAGTGGAATCTATAGCTCTTAGTCTTCTCAATCTATATCTCTAGGTGTTTGGATCTGAAACCTTGATTTTCTAGACTCTAAGTGACTTTTTGTGAAGATTTTGACCTTGTGAGTAGGGAGATGAATCCAACAAGTTTGAAAAATATTCTTCAATCATCTCCAATCCTTCAAAGTACTTAGATCTAAAATTACACAAGGAAAGAGAACAAAAAATTTAGTGTAATTAATATTTAATTACACTTGCATAACTTTACTTAGGTAATATTTTAATTTCTAGGTTAATTATTGTCATTCTTATCTTGTTGAGCTATCTTGTTGCTCAAGATAAGATTAGGGTTATGCATACATTTCTTTTATAAAGAAAATCATCTCTTGTAATTAAGAATTATTGAATAATAATATTTTGCACATCTTTTTGCAATAGCTTTGTTGTTTTTGTTTTTCCCTTCGGTGGAAGGTTTTTTGGTTTTCATGTCTGATCTTGGTTTCTAACATGGTATCAGAGCCTTGATTTGCAGCCCCTTCTCAACTTTTTGGAGAGATTCAATGCAAAGTAGTTCGGGGTTCCTTGAGGGTTTCAGACCTTAAGATTGTCTCTCTATTTGGTTTCTCTTGCATGGTCACTTTGGTACACATTGGAGGAAATATGCCCATTTTGAGTTTAGGGATTGTCAAAAAGTCAAGATCGACTTTTGTTTCGCCTAAATATAACATTTTATGCCAGAGTTATGAGGGTTTGAAGATTTTCCAAATCTGGGAGTTGTAAAACATTTGGTGCATTTGGAGGAAAATCGGACCTCTCCATCAAATTTAGAGTGTCTAAGAGGTCCAAAAATTGACATATAACACACCCTATTTGGTGTTGGCTATTTGTCAGAAAATTTTCTTACCAGTAGGTCATACGGCCACATTATAGGGTGAATTTATTCACAAAAACTCAAAAAAAGTGCATATATTATGTTTTAGTTGGGCTTTATAATTTTTATGGGGAGTTCTTTTAAAAGATTCAATGGCTTTTTTATATTATATGGTTTTGGGTTGATTATTTCAGGGCCTTACCCTATCATGTCGGCCCCTCTCGACCACACCTCCCATCCCAATTTTCTAGTCTCCATCGACATCTATCCTCCCACATCGAAATATTCCCCACTACTAGTCTCTCTTCACGTTCCCACCATGCCACCTTGTAACTTCCTCCTAGTCCCAGTCCTATCCGAATTTAGGGCCCTCTCACCATCGTGGCACCTATGAGCTTCGCCACCTGTTTAGCTTCGCCGGGCCACCCCTCCCGGTGGCGGTTTGTTTTTCCATGTTGTTTCCCATGGTCATAGTGACCAAGGCTAAAAAGAAAGTGCCAAAATTTTTCCCCTATTTAGCCTGCATTTACCCTGATTTGCCCTCTTACAACCCTTTTTTTCATTTTGTCATAACTTTTGATCCCGAAGGTGAATTTTTTGAAACAAGATATAGCCAGAAAGATGGTGAGCATAATTTTCTAATGGTGTAGTTTTTTTCAAATATTTTTCTATTTGGTGGGATTTTTTTCCTGTTGAAGTTAGATGTTCATATTTTTCTTTAGAGGGCATATCTTTTGACTTGATGATCCTTTTTTTTCCATTCTCACGGCATCAGAAAGTTGATTCTATTCTCTACACATATATGACATCAATTTCAATTTTTTGTTTATGCATGTTTATCATTCACTCCTTTTTGCAATCTATTGGGTTATTGTAATAAATGAACTAAGATAAAGTTTCATCAAGGGGTTTCTCATAATAATATGATTAGAGGTATTGCATGCACTTTGATCTCCATCTTGTTATTGATGAAAACCTCGCATGGTTTATATCTAGTTTCTTAGTTTCTTTTGGCCACATCTTTCTCTAGTTTGACACATATCAGATTCACATTGGTTGACACTTCAGATTGGGAGTTTATGGTTATTGCTCTGCATTGGTTCAAATCCATCTCAGTTTGAGGGCCATGTTTTTATGGTTAATGTTATAGAGTCTTTATCATAATTTTTTGCATAGAAGAGTTTTAGTCTCAGTTTTCCATTGGATTTGACATACACAGCTTCTTTCATCATTTCATCTACTGTGGCTTCAAAAATTCCAAGGTTTTTCCAATTTTTGAGTTTTCCATTGTTCCATGGCATTGGGTCTACTATTGCATTATTATGATATCATATGAGTCCTTCAGTGAATCTCATTTGGTTTCTTGTAAACAAAAGTATCTTTCCTTGCTTGTCAGATTCCAGTTCCAATGTTACTCCACAATGTTCTTCCAATGCTTCTTTGCAACAATCATCTCATTGTAGGGGGTTTTATCCCACTGGGTTTTCCTTCTCTACCTCATTATTGAATTTGTACATGGGTACCTAATCATGCCTTGTTGTCAGAACCCATTCATGTTTTCTTCCATTCATCTTATTTTAGGTGCATTCTTTTTTTATTCTCCTAAGTTTCACCATCTAGGTGTTGGTGTAATTAATATTTAATTACACTTGCATAACTTTTACTTAGGTAATATTTTAATTCTTAGGTTAATTATTCTCATCCTTATCTTGTTGCTCAAGATAACATTAGGGTTATGCATACTTTCTTTTATAAAGGAAATCATCTCATGTAATTATGAATTCCTGAATAATACTATTTTGCACATCTTTTTGCAATAACTTTTTTCTCTCTATGGAATGTTTTCTGTTTGATCTTGGTTTCTAACAAAAACCTGCTGGATTTCTCAGGAATGTGGTCATTTTAGTCAAACCATTTTAGGTAATTAAACCAAAATTATGAAACAAGATAAAGCATGAACATACCACAATTAGAACCTGCCATGATGATTTTGAAATTTACAACAATTGATGAAGAATATTTCTTTGAATGCCTAAGAAATTAACTCACCTCTATCTCTGATGACCTTGTGAAGACTTAAAATGCCTTAGCTATTGCTTATTTCCAATTTGAAAACTTAAATACTCCTTATCAGTAAAACAATGATTTGAGAGCTTTTTATATAGGAAATGCACTAAATGGCCATTATTTGATCCTCAAGGATGATTTCATCAAAATGCAAGTTAGAATTGTAATTTTCCACTAATTTTGAAAAATTCCCCAAAAGGGACTCATTCGCAAAAATTGGTGAATGGGTCCCACCTAAGGGGACTCATTCACCAAAGGTGGTGAATGAGTCCCATCTCGAGGTTTTTGAGGTGGATCTTCAAGATTTTAGGGTTTTCAAGTGGTTTTATTGGGATATTAGTCAAACTATGCCTCAAGATGAAAAAATAAGGGGCCTAGTGGCCTATTAATAATCATATAAAGGGTGATTAGGGCTAGGGAAACAAAATTCAATGTGAAAGTGTGGTTAAATACACTCTACAAAATTAAAATGAGGTCCACTTAGCCTAGAAAGGTAAAAGATCCAATGTGAATGTGTAAAATACATTACAACACTAGATTAAGACTAGGTTTAATTTACAAGCTTCTAGATTAATGTGAAAATATAATTAAATACATTTTACAACATGGAATTAGGAAAGAGTTAAGTTAAATTTAGCTTAAAATGGGTCTAAGACCTAATGTGGATTTGTAAAACACCTCACAACACTAGATAAAAGTGGCATGAAGTCCAATTTATCATTAATTATTCCCAAATCAAGCAAGGAAATTATGTACTTTTTGGTGGTCACAACCCCAAGGCCATTAAACATTTTTTTCCCTATATGTTTCTGACTTGTTGAGGCTGGCAATTGGTCAATCAAGTCTTGGGCCAAGGGTATTACTTTTGTTTTAGAACCAGAGAGTTGGAATTTTGGTACCATATCTAATGGGTAATATTTCTGAAGGCTTGAATGGTTAAGGCTAGAGCTTTTAGGTTTTAGGTGAAGACTTGACATAAAACTAACCAAATTCTTAAAATTGTAGAAAAATCAATGAATTTAAAACCTTAAAAGAATCCCTAACTAGAATTCAAATGATAATTAGTGCAATTGAATGAAAACCTAATAAATTTATAGCTCAGGAAGTCTGAATTTTACTTACGGGTTCAATGACGTGGAAAATCCTAGTTTGAAGATGCCAAGAACTCAAATTGCACTACAAAAATTCCTAGATGCCTTAGAAATACTTTTGTAATCAACAACCAAATTTAAATCTAGATTTTATTAAAAACAAAGCCCTCAATTTGATAGAAATACATTAACTCTACAATTATTCCTCACTTGCGTGAACTAGAATGGCTCATTGATGTCCTTTTTAGTAATTTTGAATTTCATCCGTTGATCTCATCATGATTTGGATTGGCATGTGGCCAATATCAAGTCAAAGTGGTTTGATCATTTTTATTTTTGTTGACTCAACATCCACTAGGTAAAATTACCACCATGAGTGCATCCTTTTTGTTAGCTTCATGGCCCCACCATGCTTTACAAGTTATGGGAAAATCCACTTGGAAATAGCTCACTAGCCCTCTGGAATGAAGAGGGTTTAGATCTATGGTCACGAGCAAATGAGCGATATCCCAAGTCAACCCAATGACCATCAAAATGTGTTCCCTTAAATCTCTAAGCCTAACACTCAGATAGTTAACCTCCTTTTATGTTGAACTATCGAGATTAAAACATCGTGGGGAGGTTTTATGCATGTGCTCAAAAATTCCATTAGTAGTACACCTTTCAACATTACCATGGTTACCCAAAATATTTACTAAATATTTCAATTCCCTCTATAGTCCTACAGATGGTGGCAATGATGCCACATGGTTCCTACCCATCATCCCTCCATGAGTTTAGATCTCATAGTGGGTCCCCCGTGGGCTATTGGGGACCTATCAAGATTGATCTGTCAGAGTGCATCCTAATTGTTCATTCCACTGCTTCCCACCACCAGTGCCATTGAAGAATGGTAGGAACCACCAAAAGGATGGAAAAGTGTTACCCTCCCATTGCCCCCACTAGTTCTTTTATCCAATTATTTTATTCTTGAGGCTAGTGGTGAACCAATGGAAAACCTTGGGGGTATTTGCAAGAAGTTGAGTCCACTTTTTGGCCAAAAAGTGGAAGTGTTTTTCCTAATTTTCAGAATTTTTCACATTTGACCTAAAAATTTGAAGCACTTAAAGATTGAATCTTAAAAAAATCAGTAATATGAAATGTAGTACTCAAAATCTAGTTTCCAACTATATAACTTATTTTAATACCCAAATGACACAAATTGATTTTCAATAGGCATGTCTTAAAACCATTGTTTAATGTCACCTTTCAGGACCATACCATGCATGTGTAGGCCAACAATATTTTACCTAAATAATTTTATTTTCTAAATCTTTTTGGGAAAAGAACTATAGGACATTGAAGGTTGTTAAGGATACTTTTATGTAAAAAAATTTTAATATTATATTTTAGTAATTTTTTATTAGTCATAATTGTTCTTTTGAAAATGCCTTTTGTGTGTCGAGCATAAGTAGACCTAAAATTATCCATTTTTTTTTTCAAATTGAAAATATTTTTTTGAATATTGTTGAAATATAATTTTTTTAAAATTAAAAAATTAAAAGTTATTAAAACAAAAGAAAACCTATTATTTCAAGTTTATGGACTAGTTTCCAGTTTTTTTGAAAAATAGGAAAATTAATCCAATTGTAAAAAAATTACATATTTGAAATCTAAAAATCTCATCTATAATGGGTTTTATTTCACAAAATAATTTTAAAGAAAAACCTAAACCATATTGACATAGTCATTTTTTTCTCTCGACATTGCCAAGACCCTATACTTGTAGGTCCAAGGCTAATGCTTTGGTTACCATGACTTTTCGAGCCTATATCTAAATGAAAATGGATTATTATTTTCAAACCTTTGAAATGAGTACCCACTAAAAATGGTTGCATATTCTAAAACTAAATGGGTACCTATTTTAAAGCTTAAAAATGACACTTCCACTAAAATGGACCCAACTTCTTGCACTTACCCTTTGGTGGGACCTGAACATGGCTCAAGTGTATTAATAAACATGTGTGCTTATTTATGACTTAAGAGCTAGTTTTTTGCTAGGTTATCAAGGTGATTGGACTTAGGAAAAGTGTTGATTACAACTTAGGAAATATGGAAAATAATTAAAAGGTTTTCATAACTATTTAACATTTGATATCATTTAAAAATAATCCAACGAGTAGCGACCAAAAGAATAGGCCATATTAGTAGATGATGAAACTTGATGGCTCAAGTTGTAACTTGGGAAACTAGGAATAGGTCACCAAAGGTCAACCGTGAATTAGAATGTAAGTGAAGGGGTGTCACTTAGGATTTCTCTAAGGGGTTTAGGGCATAAAAAAAACCCTAGAATAGAGGTAAAACCATAGAATAGAGGTAAAACCAAAACCCTAAGCAACTGAACACATTAGATACCAAAATAGATAGCTAAATGTGCATCAAAACTTAGTGGAATAAAAAAAATTTAAAGTTTCCACCAATGGCTCTAGTTGGGGAAGTTTGTTCCTCCATAACAGAGTGAGATCACCTAATATTGAGGTTGAGTAGGCCAAACCCAAAGAACAAAAACCAGGGATAGACCAAAGAAGGCACACCAAACAAACCAAATCAAAATCATGCCAAACAAAACCTATATACAAAATATACATAGAATATAATGTACATGGAAGAAAGACATACCTCAAGAGAAATATGCTTTCAAGAACTATCCGTGTGTTGGAAGTTCATGAAACTTTCTATTTAAACTTTGCAGATAGTAGGAATCTTCACCATGTCTATTTGATATCAAATAAGGACCCACCCATAATGGATCAAATTTTCCACGTTTTCCCTTAGCTTGAGCTCTCACATTCAATATCATCACCATGTTTCCTACTTAAAAATTTCTTGGAGATACCTTTTTTTCATACACATCTTTGACTTGCAACTACACTTTAGCATTTTTGTTCTGAGCCTCTCTCCATGTTTCATCAAACTCTATTAGAGCATCAACCATGTGTTGCATTTCATCATAAACATCTTTGTCATATTATTGAACAAATATGTACATCTTCAGCAAGTTGTTCTGAGGTAGTCTTGCATCCAAACCATATACCAAACCAAATGGAAAATGTCTAGTAGCTTTCTTAATATTAACCCTATCTACCCAAAGTGCAAGCTTTAGTTTTGAGTCCCATGCTTTCTTATTTTTCTCAATCACCCTTTTGATAATCTTCATCAAACACTTATTACTTAACTTTATGTGACCATTTTCATTTTGGATGATAAGGAGAATAATAAGATATTTGGGTTCCATTCTTATCACAAAAATCTCTAAACTCATATGATCTAAAGAACATGACATTGTCAGAAGTAATCTTTTCTATGATTCCAAACCTAATCAAAATGTTGATCATTAGAAAATAAACTACAACCTTGCTTGTTTCTTTCTTTGTGGGGATTTCTTCTACCTACTTTGTAAAATAGTCAGTGGAAACAAGAATCCAAGAGTGTCCTGCATTGGATTTCTCAGAGATCTCACCAATGAAATCAACACCCCATTGTTGAAAAGGGGATTGGACTAAAATTGGTCTAAGTGGAAAATTTCTTGAAAATTTCAGCTTTCCTTAACACCTTTTGCAAGCATCACAAGTCTTTATATGCTTATGGGAATATTTGAATATAGAGGGCCACCAAAATCCTGCTCTCACAATATTGTCTACAATTGTCTTTACCATGTAATGACCTCCACAGACTCCACTATGCATCTCTACTAAAAGTTCCAATGCATGCTTGCCATCAACACATTTTAGTAGTACGCCTTTTGCACTTCTCCACCAAAGCTCATTGTAAATCATTACATATTTGATAGCTTGCAATTTGATGGTTCTTTTTCATTTTCTACCATACCTTTAGGACATTGCCTAGTTTGCAAATATTGGACAATACGCTTATAGCAACCACATGTCTACATATCACATATTGGTGCAACATCTACACATTTTTTCTAATTAATTTGATTGGTGTCAAAGTCAGTTTGAGCCATCATCTTCTCTAATCCTTGTCCTCTCACTAACTTGGTGATTTGAACATCTATATTAAACTCTTGGATCCTATTGATGCACCTACACCTTCTTCCTATAATTTTTTGTAGAGTGAAAATATCCTTCACTGAAGCACTTGGGACATAAGGAATGATTGTATCCCCTATCAAATAAGTTCTAAAATTCTTCACTACTTTGACCAGTGCATAGGCATACTTATCTGTCATGTCATATTTGAGTTCTATGGCATGCAATGGGTTTCTCAAATCCTTTGTTATTTTTCTGAAGCAATAAAATAGCAATTATGTGAAATGATACAAAGAAAAAAAATTCATAGGCTTGGAGAAATTTGGACACTTCAATAATGGGGCCTCCTTTATAGCTTTTTTGATACTCTTGAATTCCTTACTAGGCTCTTCACTCAAAGTTACCTTTTCTCCTTTCTTAAACATCTTGGAGGTTGGACGGGTAATCTCTACAAAGTTTGTTACAAACCTCCTTAAGAAATTGATATGTCCAAAGAATGACTAGATTGCTTTGACATTATTTAGTTGTGGGATTTTATCTATTGTAGCCACTCTTTTAGGATCAATTCTTATTGCTTCCTTTGACACAATATGGCCTAGCAAATTTCCCTCTTTCACCCCAAACAAAAATTTCTTGGGATTCAAAGATATGCCATATTCAAGTTCCTTTCTAAATACCTTCTCTAGGTGCATACAATGGTCCTCTTCTTTCTTGTTTTATGTTTCCAAATCATCTTGATAGGCTACTAAGAAGATATCAATAAAGTAAAATAAGGACACATCGATATCCCTTAGAAAAGTAGCACTTGCATTTTTTAGGCCAAAAGGCATCATAACATAAAAATAAGTGCCCCAAGGCATAGTAAATACCATCTTATGCTGCTCAGATTCCTTAACCACAAGTTGATTATACCTAGAGAAAACATCCATCATAGACAAAAGATCATAGCCAATCACCTTTTGTAACATAACTTCCATGTTGGGTAATCGATAGTTATCCTTCAATGATGATATATTTAGAATTCTGAAATCCACACAAAGCCTTATATCACCATTCTTTTTTTTCACTAGCACCAAGCTTGACACCCATGTAGAATGCCTAATTGGTTTAATAATACCTACATCTCCTAAGCTAACCAATTATCCTTGCATCTTAGGTGCCAATGTACAATTAATTGGCCTTTTCTTTTACCTAAAAGGCTTGGCATCATATTTCAATGGGGTTTCATGTTGAAAAATTTCTTCACTATAGAACTTTAAACCATCATAAGACTAGGAAAACACATACATTTATATTCTCAATAAAGCAATCAACATTGCTTTTACTTGAGGTTTCAATTTATTTCCAATGTAGAAATTCTTAGGATAATTTTTTGTACCAAGGTTAACCTCTTCCAGATCCTCCTTGTGATTAGATGTCTACCTAAAATTACTATTGTCAAAGTAATCAAGGACCCTCTCCAAATAAACTAACCCCTTTGGTAATCAACTATATGATTTCATTTCCAAACATTGTCTCTTTGCCATCAAATTCTTACATTAAAGCTCCAAAGTCAATTTATTGACCTCATACTCATCTACACGCTGTAAGAATCTTAAAATGTCCTCATCATCATTAAAAACCTACCGGTTCTATATGTTATCAAGAACTGAAGGTCTGATCTACATTTCAACTTTTGAAATGAAAGTAAAGTTAATGTTATCTAGTCAGAGTAAAATATTGGCAAGTAAATTTGCCACCTGATACTTACTCCTATCCAACTAGTCGATACCAAAAGCATCAAACTATTCTATTGAGTTTGAAGGAACATTCCTATACTGTCTCAACCTATTATTATTTGATGCATATCTTGATCTAACTTGAGAAACAAATTATTTATCTCCAATAATCATTAACTTCTTGATTCCATGTTTCTAAGCCAGTCTTAGTCCTACTAGCAAAGCTTCATATTCAACTATATTATTTGTACATGGAAATAATAAAGAAAATGAAAACTTGAAATTTCTACCACTAGGGGAAATGAGTATCAGCCCTACAACTGCTCCTTATTTTGACCAAGCACCATCAAAACACATGACCCATAGTTCATCACTATTGACTTTCTACAACATTTCCTTATCAAGGGGTGCAAGTTATTTATCCTCTTATTTTTGTAGCTCCTCAACTCTGAAGTTGTCAATATTGGTATCCAAAAAGTGAATTATGTCCTCTTGATCTAGAAATTCAATCATGTGTGGGGCTCTTCACTCCCTCTCAAGCTTAGTGTATTTCCCCTAAACTAGAAATGTGGTAGAAGAAATTTCACACTACATGCTACCTTTGAAGGAAGCACTCCATTTCCTGGACAATAACATACCATAATTGGGCAGGATATGCACCACAACTATACTCATAACAAACTCCTTATCTAGAGAAGCAACCAATCTATATGGGACATCTCTAATCACTCCAATGAATAGGATTTATCTTGAATCTATGGCATAGCATTTTCCATAAGAACAATTCATCTTCAAACCCATCTCTTTCATAATCTCTCAGGTATGTGTAGGATCATCATGGAAAAAATAGACCCTTAAGTGGCAAAAAATTCAGAAAAATGAGAGTTAGGAAACTTGACATAAAAATTTGAATAAGTTATCTATATTATTTCAAAAATATGTAAGAATAGAATCTATAGAAAATTGAATGTTGTTTCTAAACTACTAGGTTTATTTTTAAAATATAAAATCTATTTTGTGAAAATTTGAAATTTCAATGAGTAGTACTTAAATTTTAGGGAAAAACTAAGAAGTAGGTATCTCTCTAACCACCCTAACCACAATAATAATATATAAGATTTTAGATATAAGTAGAGGACACAAGTCCCGATGTGATGCATATTTTTTTGTAATTTTTTTCCAAGTAAATAAACAATTATGAATTTTTTATTAAAACTTTTCAAAAATATAAAAACTTGTATGTCTAGCCACCTTAGCTTGTCAAAACTTCATGAAATTCAATTTTATTTTTTTAATCCTATAGTATATGAAGCACAGAATGTGACACAAGTTTTAGATTCTAAAAATGTGATATAGTTTGAAAGATATAGATGTTTTTCAATCAACCTATCAATCAGGACTTTAGTCATAATTCAAATAGAAAATAAATAATAATTATTTATTAAAATTGAAGTAAAGCATAATTTATATTGGTGGAAAGATGAGAATATCCTTTAAAAACCCTTTTCATTTCATCAATTTTGGGTTAAAAAAGTCGTCAGCCACATACCCTACAAATACCCCTCATATCACCACTTTTTGGCCCATCATGATCTTGCACATACCCTCTACTAGAATGATGTTATATGAAGCTCCTAAATCATATATTTTTTTAGGAGCTTGCCATCAACAATCAAAGTCACATAAAAAGGATCAATATTAATTGGGAAAGCTATGATAGTGCCACACAAGTAAATCTGAGGTATTTTAATAATTTCTCCCCACACTTCTTTTGTCACTCTATTTCTACCCACTTTAGGCTAAGTAGAAACCCTTTTATCACCACAGGATGTAGTAGCACCATTGATAAGCATCACTACCTTTTATTTATGTTCTTCAATTCTCATCATCTTTATTAATGGGAGTATCACCTTGACTTGGGAAAGTAACTGAAACTTGTCAGCATGATTATACATAGGTAGTTCATAAGGCACTACACTGTATTCCTCAATCTTATCTTTTTGTTGCTCACATTTATTCCCAACCTCTTTCCTTTATTATTTCTTTTCTTGATCTGAATTTATCTTTTGAGTCTTTTCTTTGACAATAAGCGAGAAAATCTCATTATTTTTCTTGGTTTTATTACCTTTCTTAGCCCAAATATTAGGCCCTTGACTCTCCTTGGCTTTGATTTCACCCTCTTTACCATCTACCTTAACTCCCTACTTTTTTTCATTTTTCTCCTTAAGGAACATGCTACCCTGCTTGACTTGATTACAATTCACAATTCTATTTCTCAAGTTTTGAGTAGTTCCAGCCCATGCAACCAATTCTATTTTCATTCTTTGATATTCCTCATAAGAGGGTCTTCTTATAGATACATTCATTTCATCTATTTCCAAAGCATAAAAATCATGCTCAATATCACCATCTTCATCATGAAAAATTTGTTGATGATAAGCATATTATTTTTGCCTCTAATTGTCAACATCAACCTCATGTGAGCCCTCTTCTAAAGAACACTCTTCCTTAGAAAAATCTGATCTATGTGTGAGCACATGTGTCTCCTCAGTGTTGTCTGAAGTGACTCATAATCATCAGGCTCATTTTGTCCTTCCTCAAATTTTTTTCCATTGAACATGTTTGGGAAGCATGTGGAAGTTAGTAAACAACACACCAAGGTGTTTCATAAGCAAAATTATTGGAATTCATCTATAATGGATCAGGAAGAATATTGCTTTGTATATTATTTTGATTATTCTAAATTAGATTTCAATTATGCCAATTGGTATTGGAAGGATGATATTGTATCCTAGGAGGTCTTTCATTTCTTTAAAAATTAGGCTTGTCATTTGTTAGTCCCTTTTCTTGTCTAAAAATTATATAAATTATGTCTTTCATGGAACTTGTAACTTTATCAATTTTATCTTCAAGAGATCAAGATCTTTTCTTTAAAAAAAAATTATCTTCCTTCTTTGGGTTCTTCAAGATCTTGACATCATCTCCCTCCCTACCTTTCCTTATACTCTTATATTGTTTTTAATATGTACTACAATCTTGAAAGCATCCATCAAGGTTTGAGGATTCTTGCCTCATAGAAGATAACTCGCTTTTGAATCAAAGGAATTACAATAATTGACCAAGCATGCATTATTATTGAGCCTCAAGTTAGTAGGAAATCTATTCATAGCCTTCTAAAACCTAGTATTGAAGTCAACAGCCATTTTATTTGAACCTTTAGAGATATTATTAAATTCACTAAGAAAGAACCTTGCATGATTGTTATCACCATATTGTTCTCTAAATATCCTCTTCAATTCCTCCCATGACCCAATGCTCTTTACTGGCATAGATCTATACCATTCCTTGGCATATTCAATGAGTGATTGCATAAAGAGTTTCATCATAACATTTTCATACTCTACCTCAAAATCATCCATCATGTTTACAAAATATTTCAGTCCCCACTTATTGCATTATTTCTATGTAATCTAACCAATACATTCCTTAGATCATTAGGGAATTTGTTTGGGTAGCCAGGTATCCCAAAAAAACATAATTGTCTATACCTATCCACATGCATAGATCTTTTGGTAAATTGATCTCTTTGATTATTATGAGTTCCATATTCATCTTTAACACAAGACTATTTATTATCTTTTCCATTTCCACCTCCACTACCACCAACACTTCCATCTCCACCTCTAGATTGAGTATTCTTATTTTTGTTACCAACTCCACCTCCACCACCTTGACCTCCACCATCACTACTACCAAGGATATTTGCACCTGATTTTTGTCACTAGGGATCATGAATGTAATGAAAAGAACTTGAAGATCTGAGGTCTTCAATGTACGTTTTGAGAAATGCAACCTTCTTTTCTATCTTTGTCATCACAGAAATAATTTCTATCTTATCCATCTCCTTTTTGAATCTCTTGAATTATCTTATTGCAACCTTAAAAATTTGAGATCAAGAGTTGCATTTGATGGAATAGAATTAGTTTGTGCACTTGTGGTAGATGTACTAGAAAATGAGACATTTGTGTTTACATTTATGGTTGATTTCTTTGGTTGACCCATAGGTTTCTTTACCATGTTTATAGACTAGGATTTCTTGATAGTAGTAGAGGGATCTGAAACTTTAGTTGCTACAACAAAACTAGTGTATGCACTTGTAGCAGTGGTTTCCATATGAATTTTTACCTCAGGAGGATCAAATGTTTCCCTTAAAACAAGTTTAGAGAGATCTTCAAGAAGGGGTTCTTCCTTCACCATTTCTCTCATCTTTTCTACCCTTCTCCTTATCTGATCTCTCTTTATCATGGTAGCCTTTATCTTTTCCTCTCTTTCTTTTTCTTGTTTCAATCCCAAATCCTTAAGTATCAACTCCTCTTCTTGGAGACCTAGCATAACCTTATTTATTTCCTCTCCATCCTCCAGAATAACCTCAGACTCACTGCGTTTTGGGGTATAATAGGCAAGATTCACTGTTTCTCTTTTAGAGGAATTGTGTGAGGTTCTACTATGCGATCTTTGCCTTGGATTAAAATTTTCATCATTATAAATAGAGGTAACCCAAAGAGTTTACATCCTGGTTAGGGATTCAGATCCCTTATCCCAAAATTTCCACAATTTAGATTGCTTTGATGCTAGAGGATTAGATTAGGCTAACTCATGGTAATAAGGGATTCATTTGTAGCAAGATTTTCTTTATTAATAGGGGGGTTACCATATTCAAATGTTTCTTCATCAACTTTTTCATTTAAAATTGTAAATGCATGATCAATATTATTAGTAGAATTACTTGCTCCAACATTCATTCCTATCCATGACAACTTGTTAGTCGGTCGTATTTCATACTCGAGCTTTTGATCAAGATTCTTCTTCACATTGCTCCTAGTTCCTCTCATGGCTTCAAATATCTCCTTACAATTCTTCATCTATTTCTTTCTTTGAACTTTTAACTTCACACTAGCATAAGAGACTTTAGATTTTCCACCCACTAAATGGGGAAATAAAAATATATCATAATTTTTTCAAGCCTTTGCAATTTCAGAGAGAACTTTGAACATACCCTGACAAGAAACAATGAAAGATAGAACTTGACTCATATAAAATAGATGTAACCTATGGTGAGAATTTATATGGTGCAGGAGCACCTACCAATGTGCCAAAGTGCAAGCTTGTTTTTAAGTTTTTGATTAATATCCATGTTGTTATCTTTTGTAAGGTCTTGTGGACCATATTTATTGTAGTTGAGGGAATTTGTTTATTAGGTTACAAGTGGTTATTTTGAATAAGTTTTTGGAAGCCAATCTTTGGTCGTTTTTCTAAGCAATAGATCAAGATTGCTAAACACACTGTGTTTTGCAACAGTGAGCTTTTGGCCGTTCTTAGGCTTGTAAGAGGAAACCTAACTGTTTCCAAGATTATTTAAGGATAAATCTCGACCTATTTGAGGGTTGGTAGCATTTGGGAATATTTGAAGTTTGATGCAAATAATGAGAATATAGTGATTTCGAGTAAAAAGTTCTATTTTTCCTGTTCTTGCCATGTGAATTGCTGCTAAATGAGTTGAAACAGGAATTTTTGTAGGTTGATAACATGTAATAAAGCCACTAGAAGTTATTTCTAGACACATTAAATAGTTTTCTCATCACTTTCTTTCATTTTGTAAACTTTGTGTTTTATTTTTGTGCTGTTTTGATTTGTAAATCTGTTAAAGATGGAGGTTTAGTCTGTTTCCTCACCATACCAAGAAGTATGGACCAATTGGAAACAAGGATAAACCCCACATGTGTACATAGTATAGTGGTAGGAGTCAGTAGGGAAACAAAAAGCATGGTTAAATTCTTCCCCAAGGCGAGTTGTTGATACCCAGTTTGGGAAGACAGTTGTTTGCTCTATCCTAACATGGTAGGTGGTGATGGAATTTTGTTAAAGAAATGTGTACAGAGATTGCAGGGGCCTTCAAAATCGTTTTCAAGAAGGAAGAGTCTTTAATTAATCCTTTGGAGGCTCGAGAAAGTAGAACAGTCCAAGAAAAGAAGTAAAGAAAACCCTGGTTCTTGCAAGAATAGGGTACACCTGTGTATGGATAGAAAGAGAGTCCAAAACCACAAGAATCTGTTAGTGCTTAGGAGTTGAGCCAAGGTGACTGAAAGGAGTTTGGCCTCACCAGTTGAAGTAGAGGAGTTATAAGCATTTTTAGCTGTGTGAGGAAGCCTAAAAGGGGCTCAATCCTTGTAGCCTTCCCAAACCCTAGACTTGGGTTTTTGTGAAAGCGATAGAGAAGAGGTGTATGGAGGTTGAACAAGAACCCTCCTTAGAAAGATTTGAAGCTGTGAAAGCCTATGCACACCCCCTGCAATGAGGTTAGTAAGCAATTGGAGGATAACTGTTCTTTAAACATATTAAGGGCTAGATGGTGAATGTGAGGGAAAGCACCAAGAATTGCTTGGTAGCAGCAAATTTGTAATCATAGCAGGGTTGGTAAATGAACCAGGGGTGTCTCAATAGTAGAGGAACTATAGGTTGAGTGGTGGATGAAATAAAACCAAGGAGGTTATCAAGCTGTGACCCAAAGCATTGAGCTAGTGAGGGACTCAATCCAACCCTGTCCCTATCAGATTTGTATCAGAGCGAGTGAAAGATTTGGGAAAGAAATATTGCATGTCAGACATTGAGTCATGTGATTCTTCCACCATGCTGACCAATGCAGAACTAGAAAAGATGGTTGAAGAGCAAGAAGAAGACAATAAGCAATTGAGGGAAAGAATAGCCCAACTTGAGGCAGCAGTGAGGAGTGCACAGTTTGAGGGAAGAATTCCAAAAGAAGAAGAGGTGGAAAAGGAAGATAAGACCCCTGAACCTGAACCTATTTTGAAGGAGGAGCCTTTCTTGAAGGCATAAAAAGCTTTGAGTGGGAAAGCACTTGAAGGTATACTAATTTTTAGTGGAAAGATGGAACCTGACCTAGTCATGGACTAGATAGAAGGCATGGAGAATCATTTTGAGTGTGATGGAGTCACTGAAGATCAGAAGGTGAAGGTTGCTAAGTCAAGATTGAGAGGATCAACTTTGACATGGTGGAAATTTGTTCAGACTAAGAGGGAGAATGAAGGCAAGCAGCCCATATCAACTTGGAAAGGAATGGTTGCTAAGGTAAAGGAGGCATATATGCTAGATGATTATGAGATCCAACTTCACAAGAAGAGGCAGAGTTTAAGGTAGAAAGATCAAGATGTCAGCACCTATACTGAAGAGTTTCAGAATCTTGGCTTGAGATCAAATGTGATAAAGGATGAGAGCCTCAAAGTGGCTAGGTACCTTAATGGTTTGAAATGGAACATTCAAGAAGAGATGGCTCTTTTGAGTCCTAAAATAGTCCACCAATGTTATCAGGTGGCTATAAAGATTGAAGAGAGGAACAAAAGAAAGCATGATCAGTCCACTAAAGGAAAAGGCAAAGGCAGAGATCAAAGAGGATAGTGTGGAGCTTACCAAGGAAGAGGTAGTGATCAAAGAAGACAATGTGAATCAAAACTCACTGAGCATGGAGGTGAAACATCTTCAAGAGGAGGATTTAACAAAGGAAGAGGACCTCAAGGAGGTTCAACTAGAGGAAGAGGAGCAGGCAGAAGTAATTCTTACTTTGCCACCATGAAGTGTTACCATTGCAACCTGCTAGGTCACCCTGCTTATAGATGCCCAAAGAAAGCTTCTTCATCAAGAAATGAAAAGAGAGTGGCCTATGCACAAGAGGACACCATGAGTGTCAAATCACCTGATATCAGTCATATAGAATCAGAAGTAGGAGAAAATCTAATGTTTAATAGAGTGTTGATCAGACAACCGGTCAAAGAAGAACCCAAGCAAAGGAGAGATTTGTTTAGAGCAAGGTGCAAAATACTTGGTAAAGTATGCAAGGTCATTGTAGATTTTGGTTCTATAGATAACATCATCTCAGAGGAGGCAGTAACTAAGTTGTAATTGCGTAAGGTACCTCATACCAACCCCTACAAGGTCACATGGCTGAATAAAGGGCAGAGTGTTTTGGTGAATGAGCAGGTCACAATGGAATTTTCAATTGGAGGCTATAAAGACAAGTTGGCTTGTGATTTACTACCCATGGATGCATGCCATCTTCTACTTGGTAGGCCATGGCAATATGATAGAGGTGCTATATATCATGGGAAGGAGAACACCATTGAATTCAAGAAGGATGGAAGAACCTTCAAGTTGCAATCATTGACTGAGGATGATGAGGGGCAGTCGAAGGTGCCAAACATCATGTTGAACAGTGGTAAAGAGTTTATCTGCAATCTATATCAAGGAGGTGAAGGTTATGTGGTTTTAATGCAGTCCAAAGAGGAAGAAAAGGTTGAAAGGATAGTCTTACTAGAAGCAGTCCAAAAGTTACTTGATAAATACAAGAGCATAGTGAGTGATGGAACACCTACAACTCTACCACCAAAGAGAGCAATAAGTCATCAAATTGACTTCATACCTAGAGCCTCATTTCCCAAAAAAGTAGCATACAAACTTACTCCTAAGTAGAACCTAGAGGTGGCAAGGCAAGTGGAAGAATTATTGGGTCAAGGGCTGATTCAAAAGAGTATTAGTCCATATGCAGTCCAAGTGGTTTTGGAAAAAAAAAAGGTGGTAAGTGGAGATTATGCACTAATTCTAGAGCAATTAATAGAATCACAATTAGGTATAGGTTTCCTATTCCTATAATTGAAGACTTGATGGATTGTCTTGGAGGTGCAAAATTCTTCACCAAGTTGGATCTTAAGAGCGGGTATCATCAAATCAGAATCAAGGAGGGTGATGAATGGAAGAAAATTTTTGAAACAAATGATGGCTTATATGAGTGGAAGGTGATGCCATTTGGCCTCTCAAATTCTCCTAGAACATTCATGAGACTAATGAATGAGGTGCTTAAGGATTTCACAGGGATTTTTCTGGTAGTCTACTTGGATGACATATTGATTTTCAATAAGATAGCTGATGAACATTTGAAGCATGTGGAGTTGGTTCTCAGAAGGCTGTAAGAAGAATAGTTGGCAATCAACCTTGAGAAGTGTAACTTCTTCAAGCAACAACTTGTGTATCTAGGCTTTGTGGTATCCCAAGGAACATTAAAGATGGATCCAAGCAAGGTGGAAGCCATCCTAAACTGTCCTACACCAACCACAGCGATAGAGTTAAGGAGCTTCCATGGTTTAGCTTAGTTTTATAGGAAATTCATCAGGAATTTTAGTGGTATATGTGCACTAGTTCTGGATACAATTAAAGGTGGTATAAAAACAAAATTTAAATGGACACAAGAAGCTGATAAAGGGTTTGAAAAGATGAATCAAGAAGTAGCTACCCAACCTATTTTGCTATTGCCTAGTTTTGATAAGTTATTCACAGTTGAGTGTGATGCAAGTGGGGTAGCAGTAGGAGGAGTCCTTAGTCAAGAAGGTAGGCCTGTAGCCTTTTTCAATGAAAAAATCAATGAAGCTAAGCAAAAATACTCCACCTATGATTTGGAGTTATATGCTTTAGTGCAATCCCTTAGGAAGTGGAGGCATTATTTGTTGCCCAAAGAGTTTGTGGTCTCCACAGATAACCAGGCACTCAGTTACATCAACACCCAAGAGAAGATGAGTAATAGACACTTGAAATGGATGGAATACATCCAAGCTTTCACTTTTACCATCAAGCATAAGAAGGGGCAAATGAATAAGGTGGCAGATGCATTAAGCGGGAGAATGTTGACAGTGTAGGAGATATAGCTGAAGAGCATTGGATTAGAGAGTTTCAAAGACCTCTATGGTGATGATGAAGACTTCTCAGAAGCGTACAAGGTATGCTCCGATTTTGAGAATCATTTTCATAGTTAGTATGCTGAGTATACATTACAAAATGGACTATTATTTAAGGGTAATCTATTCTGTGTCCCAAGAGGATCAATGAGGAAAAATCTGATCCAAGAGAAACATAATGGTAGTCTTAGTGGGAATTTTGGAATAAATAAAACTTTAGAGCTGGTACAAAGATTCTATTACTGGCCTAAGTTGGCAAGAGATGTTAGGAAATATGTGGAGCAGTGTGTAGTTTGCATGAAATCCAAAGGGGGAGCAAGCAATGCAGGGTTGTATCGACCTTTACCCATTCCAAATAGACCATGGGAGTGTGTTAGTATGGATTTTGTGGTAGGACTCCCCAAGACTAAGGTAGGGTTTGATAGTATTTATGTAGTTGTGGATAGATTTAGCAAGATGAGTCACTTTATCCCTTGCAAGTCTACACATGAAGCAAGTTACATAGCCCATCTTTTCTTTAGGGAGATAGTAAGAATCCATGGATTTCCATTGAGCATTGTATCATGAGTCACTTTTGGAAGACTCTATGGAGGAGACTGGGAAAAAATCTATCTTTTGGATCAGCTTATCATCCTCAGACCGATAGTCAAATAGAGGTGGTTAATAGAGTGCTAGGTAACCTATTGAGGTGCTTGACTAAAGAATATGGACAAACCTGGTATATGGTGATTTCTCAAGCTGAGTATGCCTATAATGATAGTGTAAATAGAACTACAGGGAAAAGTCCATTTGAAGTGGTGTATGGGATGCACCCAAGAGGCATTTGTGAGCTCAGATACCTTGGATCTTAGGAGAATAGGAGTGGACATGCAGAATACTTCACTCAGACCATGAAGGAGATTCATGAGCAGGTTAAGAAGACAATTATAGCAGCAACACAAAAGTTAAAAAAAAAAATTGATTTATCAAGAAAGGATGTGCAATTTCAAGTAGGTGATTATGTTATGGTACATCTTAACAAATCAAGGTTGCAGAAGGGAATGTCAACCAAAATGCAGATGAAAAGGGTGGGACCATGCAAGGTGTTAGCCAAGTATGGGAAGAATGCATACAAGGTAGAGTTACCATCATATTTGGGTATATCTCTAGTGTTAAATGTTGCTGATTTGATCAAGTATAAGGGGGAAGGTAGTGATGAAGTTTAGAATAGTTAGGAGATCTTTAAGTATATCAGTAATATACCCAAAGCTTCCTAATCAAGAGAAACCTTAGGCAGAGAAGATCTTGGAGTCCAAGGTGAAGAAGGCAACAAGACACAAGGTCTACATGGAACACCTTGTCAAATGGATGAACAAACATGACTTTGAGGCTACCTGGGTTGAGGAAGCTGACTTTAAGAAGCTAGGCATTGATCTATCACTGATATCACCTCAAGTTCCTTGATCTTTGTGCTAAGAGGGGGAGAATGGTGCAAGAGCACCTACCAATGAGCCAAAGTGCAAGCCTATTTTTAAGTTTTTGATTAATATCCATGTTGTTATGTTTTGTAAGGTCTTGTGGACCATCTTTATTGTATTTGAGGGCCTTTGTTTATTAGGTTAGAAGTGGTGATTTTGAATAAGTTTTTGGAAGCCAATCTTTGGTCATTTTTCTAAGCAATAGATCAAGATTCCTAAACACACTGTGTTTTGAAATAGTGAGCTTTTGGCCATTCTTAGTCTTGTAAGAGGAAACCTAACTATTTCCAAGATTATTTAAGGATAAATCTCGACCTGTTTGAGGGCTAGCAGCATTTAGGAATGTTTGAAGTTTGATGCAAATAATGAAAATATGGTGATTTCAAGTAAAAAGTTCTATTTTTCCTGTTCTTGTCATGTGAATTGCTGCTAATGAGTTGAAAAATGCATTTTTGTAGGTTGATAACATGTAATAAAGCCACTAGAAGTTCTATCTAGACACATTATATAGTTTTCTCATCGCTTTCTTTCATTTTGTAAACTCTGTGTTTTCTTTTTCTCACCGTACCAAGAAATATGGACCAGTTGGAAACAAGGCTAAAACCCATGTGTGTACATAGTATAGTCATAGAAGTCAGTAGGGAAACAAAAAGAATGGTTAAAGTCTTCCCCAAGGCGAGTTGTTGATACCCAGTTTGGGAAGATAGTTGTTTGCTCTATCCTAACGTGGCAGGGGGTGATGGAGTTTTGTTAAAGCAACATGTATAGAGGTTACAGGGGCCTTCATAATGGTTTTCAAGAAGGCAGAGTCTTTGATTAATCCTTTGGAGGCTGGAGCAAGAAGAACAGTCCAAGAAAAGAAGCAAAGAAAACCCTAGTTCTTGCAAGAGTAGGGTACACCTGTGTACAAATAGAAAGAGAGTCCAAAACCACAAGAATCTATTAGTGCTCGAGATTTGAGCCAAGATGTCTGAAAAGAGTTTAGCCTCACCAATTGAAGTAGAGGAGTTATAAGCAGTTTTAGCTTTATGAAGAGGCCTAAAAGGGGCTCAATTCTTGTAGCTTTCCCAAACCCTAGACTAGGGTTTTTGTGAAAGTGATAGAGAAGAGGTGTATAGAGGTTGAACAAGAACCCTCACTAGAAAGCTTTGAATCTATCAAATCCTATGCACACCCCCTGCAACGAGGTTAGTAAGCAATTGGAGGATAACTGGTCTTTAAACATATTAAGGGCTAGATGGTGAATGTGAGGGAAATCACCAAGAATTGCTTGGTAGCAACAAATTTGTAATGATAGTAGGGTTGGTATGTGAACTAGGGGTGTCTCAATAGCAGAGGACCTATAGGTTGAGTGGTGGATGAAATAACACCAAGGGGGTTATCAAGTTATGGCCCAAAGTATTGAGCCAGTGAGGGACTCAATCCAACCCTGTCCCTATCATTATATGAGTTATCCTTCAAACATCAAAGAACAAGGGAATTTAGTCAATTTGATTGCACCTAATCTGACCTAGATATTTTGGATTAGTTTTGTCCCCAACAAATTTTCCAATATTTTGGTTATTTTTAAAGAACCAAATTTTTCTCGCCATTCATCTATGAATTTGACAAATTAAAATGTTAATAACTCTAATGGATTTTCTAATGAGTAGGTGAAAGCTTTCTAGGATTTTCCTACATACTTTGGTCTCTAGAAAACCCGGGAGGGTGATTCCTATAATGTATTTTAAGATACTCTTATGTCTATTATCATATACATTATAACTTAACAAATAAATTCTCTTTTAACTGCTTAATATATGGAATAACTTAAAGATCTGGCTAATCTTCATGGTAATATGTTATCTAAGCATGATAAAATTTTATATTTTAGATCAACATATATTCACACCAAAAATTGAGGTTAAAATTTATTTTGAATTTAGTTGCTATGAAAGATCTAGGAAACTATAACAAGCATGACCAATGCCTTGTACTAGGGTAGGGAATTCTAAAACATGTAATTGAAAACATCTAACAACATTATTCCTATCACAACAAATCCTATTAATGATTCCTTACACCATTAATACTAGAAAATTAACTGGCAATACTTAGTTATCCATGCATACATTCAAATAAAACTTTGTGCATGTTAAAATAATTTTAACTCATTATTTGAACATGTGTACTAACAATGAAAAAACATTCAAGGTAAGACAAGAATATGAATAGAAGTAATATTTGATTGCTTTATATTTATAATCTATGCAAATAATACAATGGAGAATGCTATCATTGAATATTTTTCCATTTAAATTCTAAAATTTGATAGTATTGTTACCATATCCACCATTACAAAATTCAAAATACTCTTAGAACCTAGAAAAAAATAATACTCTATTCTCTAGACCTCATTAAAAAAATTCTCTTAGATCAATCTACTAACAACCCCATACAATTGGCCTTGAATTCCCTTTTATATGAACAAGGGGGAAACAAAAAGCTTCAGAAAAAATGTACACATGTCATATATTAATTTGGCATTCATACTCACATTCAAAAGGCCATTATATATCCAAGAGACAATACCCTTTGAGAAGATTTTCTTAAAAGAGGATGAGAGGACAAGATAGGATATATTTTTTTAAAGTCACCAGTATTCAAAATTAATATTCCATGCATCTCTAGATCCAAGAGAAAATACTAGTTGAGAAAATATATATATCCAACAAGAATGAAGGCACTTTGAGGTTCCAAAGAATTGTGTTTCTTTGTAGGAATGTATGTGTAAGCAAGGGGGGCAGAAATTCAGTTTTTTTGTATAACTAGTTTCCTACCACACAAATTTAATGAAATAGTCATATCTATCAAAGAATTTTAGGAAACTCGGTTACGAGATTATTTAGTATAATTAATAACCTCATTTCAATATTTTAGAGAAAGATAGAAACCATGAATTTTGTATATGGTCATCTCTTTTAATGTTTTTTGTTCCTTTTATCTATATTTTGTATGTATGGAATTGAAAATTAAGTAGAATCCCTTCAAGAGTGAATAATTTCTCAACATGATGGTTCACTTATTCCTTACCATCATTAGCACAAAGAATATTGAAATAATTTGTAGATTACTTCTTAGCATGAGCCCTAAAATATGTAAACCTATAAAATATTTCATTCATCTAGTATAAAAACTTGACCCATGTAATTTTGTAATAGTCTATAAAGAATTTAAGTACATAGTGGGCCATACTAAAAGAGAATGTTGGAAAGGGACATAATTTATCACAATAAATAAACTAGGGGAATTTTAAATCCCTCGAAGAATTTTCTTCATCATAATTATCATTTGGATGCTCTACAATAGAATAATGCAAATGTACACCATCTAAAAATTTATATGATGTATTCATGTGACCATATCCTAGGAACTAAAAAATAAAGACAATAGTAGCTAAGGTAGGTGAACCACTCATATCATAGATTAATCATTGAGTCTGAATGAGTGAGTAAATTTGTAGAATGATATAGATGAGACTCATAGTTGGATTTCCACACTACAACCATGTTATCATCTTAAAAATCTTAAGTCACCATTCAATCGAGAGAAAAATATTTTCTTTATCATTCCTAACATGAGTGATTTTCTAACATAAAAGAATGATCATGTACATAGTGATAACTTTAAGAAACCCACCTTAGAAAAAGATTTAAAATTCTAGAAAATATTTAATTTTTTAATGAACAAATATTATTTCTATGGGTGAATCTTTGCTTTTTAAAAAAAAAAAATTATTTTAATGGTGATTTTTTTTACATCACTAAAATTTTGTAAATATTTTGGTGAATCTTGGAAAATAATAGGAAAATTTATTAATTATGATAGTGAATCCATCCAATCTAAAAATAATTCTCATGGAAAAGTAGGGGCCAGAGGGTGGAAATTATTGACAAGTTTAAGGGGTAGACTATAATATTGGGTTGCCATCATTATTTTAAATGTAATATAATGGTCTTCACTGTATTCTACAAGGTAAACTATACCCACGATATGTAATTCTCATGGGACTTAAAATTTCTTTTAGATCATTAATCTAATGACCCTCGTTGTACTTTGCAAGGTAAAATTTACCCACAATCTATAAATTCTCATGAGACCCAAAATTTTGGCTCCCACAAGCATTATAGATTGTGGATACATTTTACCCCACAAAATACCAAAATTCCTATTAGATCATATTATAAATCAATGGCAGAAACTAAAGATTAGAAATATGGTCCTAAAGCAACTAATAATTATGATATACTATTGGTGAATTAATATAGTTTTCTATTATAATTTATAAAATTTAGATGAATATGATCTAATCATGTATAGAATATTGTGGTGAATTTTTGAGTTATTTTTTTTAATAAAATAGATTAATTGGTGATTTAAACAATAGTATAATAAAAAAATTTAAACATGTGGAGATTTAAGATACATTATAGCTCAAAATATTAGCCAATTTTAGATTCCCAAATTTCAACTATTAGCCAATTGGTAAATAATAGCCACTAAAAAAAATACTATGTACAAGTTAGGAACATAAATAATATTCTCAAATGATTCATCACTCATGTTAACTATGTTGGAAGAATGAAGAAGGTTGTCATTAATGAGTTGTCATTGATGTTAACATTATATGATGGATGTCAACATTCCTTTGGTGATGGAGGAATATGATTTTTTAGAGCTGAACGACTTGCTATAGATCATTATGGTGATTCTTGATATGTTTTTGGTTCATTTTAGAAGAGAAATTTGGCAAGATGGTTTGATCTTCACACAAAAAGAAGCTAAGTATTTTGCTATGTGTCTACACTAGTAGATTTCGTGCATAGAGCCTTTTGGTAATTTAGTCCGCATGTGTTTTCAATTAGAGATTTACTTTTACAGTTCTAATATGTTGTTTATGGATGCTGGTATTATCTTCATTCAGAATTTCATTTGGTTTAGATAGAGGGTTTGTAAGTTGCAAGTAATAGAAGATTGATATATAAGGCTTAAACAATTTTCTATGTAATGGGTATGACTTATCTAGTTTGCACTCCTCTGCAGATTTGGGTTATACATTGAGGTTGTGGGAAAATTTTAACCGATGTTAAGCATTTTTCTCCAGTTGGTGTGACATTTTGAGGTCCACATGTCCTATGGTGGTGAAGACTTTGAATATTTCCCTTTTAGGCCCTATTCCTAGCTAACCTAATGTATGTAAAGGGTTGCGAAGATTAAATATGTGGTACATATGTAATAGGGAGCTATTATAGGTCTGTTCCAACATATAATATCCATTACACCTATTTTTTTGGGTGTGAAGGAATTTTGATTTGAATTACATGCTAACAAGGCATGTTTTGTATGTTTTAGGGATACATCTAATTAGTATTTACCTAATTGATATTTGTGATGAACTTGATATATATACAAGGTTGTTTTAAGATTATAAATATCAATTTTGAACATGTACATAAGTGATGCATAAATATGCAGAGTTAAGTGAATAAGCTGTGAAAGTTGAGAAGAGTTGTGCGAATGTAAAGTAGAGTAGAGATTTATAAACTAAGTCAAATGAAGTGTATTAAGTCGATATTTTGAGCTTCAAAGGAACTAAATATAACATATGCTAGATGTATTTTGTATTGAAACTCAAATATTGGTTGTGTAGCCACAAACTCTCTTCTTTCTCTATTTCTTTTCTTAGTGAGTAATGAGTTCACTTGGATAGTGAGTGTAACTACCAGTGAGCCTTTCTTTAATATCTTATAACTAGTTATAATATATTGTGAGCTAATCCTCATTGTGGTTTTTCCCATTTTTGGTTTTCTGTGTAAAAATCCTAGTGGTCATGTGTTATTTGATATTGTGGATATTTTCATTCTTTCATTACTTATAATAGTCAAATATATTTTGATAAGTGGATGGATAATGTTTGAATGGATTAATAGAATATTGATACACCCCCTCTCAGTATTTCAAGTGTTCAACAAAACAAAACTATTAATATAAATTCACCTAAGTATCATCACCTATAAGAATATTTGGCATCATACAAGGCTCCAGTGGACACAAACATTCATGATTATAACTCATATAGAATGTATAGCACCCAATTCATGTATCCATTACTATAAAGATTACATCACTATAACAATTGTGTATCCCTTCAATTTCCTTTATTTGAAAGAAGTGGAAGGAGATTGTTATTTTATGTCAGAAAATAGAAAATTGATTTAAGTTTTACTAATTATTTTTCTAGCAAGATAATGATGCTCTTCATGAGATATTTTTTATAGTATTATCAACTCAATCCATTCTTCTATGGATTCCAATTATTAAAAATGATGAGTATTTTCGTTGTGGATGATACGATTTTTATTCTCTATCATTTGTGTGGCTTTAACATTAAATTTTTAATTTCTTATGGACTCTTCCTTATAATTTGGATGACCTACCACCAAATCTTGTGACTCGTATTGCCTGGGAATACTCATGTATATTATTTTTTCCTATTCAATAATTAGAATCTCTATATATGAATCAAATAACAACATAGTATAGACCTTTCTCATAGTTAACTAAATATATTATAAATTAGAAATTAGTGATTTTTTTTGTGAGAGAATATTTTTTAACAAGTGTAAGTCCAATTGTGCATCCTTCTTTTCAATTCCATATTCCTTCAGTTGTGCTATTAATTTTTTTGCTTTAAATGCATACTCTTGGATATTGTAACCTTTTGGATCAATATTATATCACTATCAATTTGATATCCTCTAAACTAGTAAAATTTATGACATAGCTTAGAAATTTTATCATAAACCTCCTTAAATATTTTACAATTATAAATATGAATACAAAGTCAAGAGAATTTTTTTTACATAGATTTAGAAGTTTCATAGTCTTTTTAATGAGACAATTGATCCTTTTTCAAGGAATTATTTGCTAGAGAATGAATCCATTAATATAGTGAGTTACTCCTCCACTCAATAAATAATCACTTGCAACCTATTTCAAATATGCATAATTATATGGAGTTAAATGAGAGAAACTTAGGATAACCCTTAGGAAATATTACTTGAGTAAAAGAGATAACTCAAAGATGAAATTAACACAACTACACAAAATAAAAATGCAAAGAAAATATTAGTTGGAGCTTTCAAACTAGTACAAATAATATTACCAAAAGTCATTAAACAATATGAAGTGGTCTTTGATCTATATGTCTTAAAATTGATAAAATAAGACTATATGCTAAAAGTACAAAACAATCACAATGAAAGTAGATTGATAGTACCACAAATAAGTACATAAAAAAAATGCCCTTTTAAAGGATAACACTTGAAAGGGAGTTCCCAAAATGAGTTCAATGTTTAACAATGCTTATAGAAAATTAAACTTTCAAAAAAATCATAAGTGAAAATTTGAAACCATCTTAACCACCACATAGAGTGCAAAAATACAATTTACATAATAAAAAATATATAAAGGAGACCTTGAACCCAAGTTATGAGACTTTAAATTTGTACAAAAAAATAAACTTGATAATGAAGAGTGAAACTGAAATTCAAAATCAACCTATTGATGTCTTGATCACATCTTTTTTATGTCAACACATGTATTACTAAAATATACTCCAATTGGCTAAAATATTTCTCCAACCTCTAAACCATAGTAAATTTTCACAAAAGACCCTTGTAATGTTGAAACCAATTTTATTTCCATAAAAATAATTAATCAAGCATGTGAAACTCCTTTTAAGTTAAAAAGGGTTGATTTTACTCTTAGTTATTTTATTGCAAGTATTTCTTCATTATTGGGAATTTGATGCTAAAAAATTATGATGGTTTGTCACCATAACTTCGATGCCAATAGTTTATGTCAATTGATTTTTTTAACTAATTAAGCTTGCACAAGTCATAGGGCCAATGGAGTTGGTGGTAAGACACCACATGGAATCACTGCTAATTTTTTGTGGACCATTGAATAGGTATGATGTGGTGTATACTATAGAAGTACCATATTCTTGTAATTTTTAAATATTTTAGATTTATGAAATTCTAAAAAAAAAAAATTAAAATATGTTTTTACTTAATTCATAATAAATCTAGTGTGTGATTTCACGTCAACTATATAGGGTCCATTTAATGAAATATTATCTATTAATGTAATTCATATGATCAAATAGTTCATTTTATTTCTTGAGGGATTAGGATTGAGTGCTTCAAAATTTATGAATTGATAATTAATCAATAGATTCTTTCATATTCTAGATTAACACTAGGTCAAGTTAGACCAAAAATTCTTGAAAAGTATGGCTACATTGTAGACGAGGAAACCAACTAACAATTGTTGGCATATGGATTTTAGTGTTGTCATTGATGGAAACCTAAGTCATTATTTCAATCTGCAGATAAGGATTTGTTCATACTGGAAGGAAGAGTAAAGTAAAGAGTATTACCAAAAGAGAGAATGAAGAACAGGGTATCTGGTTAGTATGTTGATTTGTATGCTTCACCGGATTATCATTTTGTGTTGTGGATCTTGAGGAAAGTTTTTAAGTATCTATGTTATCTTATTGTCAAGTTTTGTGATGTTGCATTAATCGGCGTATGAGTTAGGAGATCCGGTAGGATGATTTTTCTATTTATTTGTTCATGAAGGTCGACTTGATGTATGTAGCATGTCACGAATGTATAAGGAATAATTTTTTAGATGTTTCTATGTATGAGCATTTTTTTTTTGGCACCATAGCATAGCATTAGCCAACTTTGGTGGGTATGCATCGAATATGAAATGTGGATTGAGCTGATAGTAGGAAGACATTTTCTATTTTATTAAAGACATAGAGTGATTGAAATATTGATAGTGGATATATATATGAGATCGGTAACTTCATTTTGTAGTGTTACAAGTGTGTGGTGTTTGATATGTGTAGATGTGTGTGAATAATAGAAAAGTAGTTAAGTGATTTTCATTTGTGTAGAAGAGGATTTTTATGAAGTGAATTATGACAGAGCAAAGTGAAGTGCAGAATCAAACAGAAGGCTTAGAATCTGATTTATGAGCTTAACTGAAATTATAACCAAGAATTTTTAGATGCTATCATCTCCGTTCAATATTTTGATTGTGATCTAAATATTTTGTAAGCCAATGAACCTTCTTATTTTGAGCAGTGAGCTCAAGGTAGTGTGCCTGAATGTAAGTGTATTCCCATTTTGTTATACAATATATTTTGAGTACTCAAATTGTGGACTGACCTCCACCGTGGTTTTTCCCCTAACAGGGTTTCCACGTAAAAAATTCTTGTGTTATGGTGTTGTAGATTATTATTTCATGTTCATGCATCTTTCTTTTGATTGAATGGTTTAAGCACTTGAAATAAAAGATTAATAAAAGTTAAAATTGCTCAACACTAATTGAATCTCCCCTCTCAGTATTGCTTGAGTCCAACAATTGATATCAGAGCTAAGTTCCTAGTATAGAATTTTAACAACTTGAGGCTAATCTTGGAATGTAATGGACTCTATTATTCTTCAACAATAGTTTCTAGTGGCTCTTGCTAATCTTGATTAGTCTAAGGCAGAAGTCTGAGAATTGAAATGAAATCTTAAGGATGCTGAGAAATTCATTTTGAAGTTTAAGGATCAGGTTAATAAATCTAGGGAAAGGAGAAAGGATCTATGTGATTAGATAAAGCAAAAAGAAAGAAAAATCATGGAAGAGAGAAAAAGGATGGATGAAAATCATTTGAATCAAACCTTGAAAGAAATAACTGAAGAATTTGAAAAGCTTGCTAGAGACAATGCTACCTTGAAGCATGAGAAGGAATCTATTGTGATGAATATGACTAAGGAGATTGAAGAAAGAAATAAGAATGAAGAAAAACTTGGCCAGACCCTAAAAGAGAGAACTAATGAATGTAGCAGAGTTAACAGAGAATTCATTTAGTTAGAGATGGAACTGCAACAATCTAGAGACAATGAAGAAGAGCTTGAAAAACAAATTGTTATTCTTATAGATGAACTGACAAATTCAAATGAATACAAGGAGAATTTCAAGATTAGCTCAGTTAAGATTGATGAGCTCACATAAGGACAAAAGAATGAAAATGAAAAGTGAGGCCTTGTATATGAGAAAGGAGAAATCTTCATATCTAGACAAAGGAATCTCAAGAAAATAAATCAGATGGACAAGGCACAAAGGTGTCCCGTAAGACAACCTAATGCACAAAAGTTTAATGGATATTGTTTTGCATGTAATAAATTTGGTCATATGGCTGCTCAGTGTAGAAGTAAAATAAAATCAATAGATTCATCATTTTTCAGTCAGTGTTTCAATTGCAACAAGTTTGGGCATAAGTCAATTGAGTGCAAAAATTTGTCAAACAACCTTGTCAATAGAAGGAATGTAGAATTCTCTACCTGTGGAAGATTTGGGAATATTGCTAATCAATGCAGATCAAGAGGAAATAAATGGAATGATTGGTATGAACAAGGAAATCATGTGTGTTACAATTGCAAAAAATTTGGTCACATTGAAAGATTCTACAAGAACAAAAACATGGATAGGAGAGGTCCGATATGAAAAGGAAAAATTTCACCAAAAGATGATAATGGAAAAGCGAAAGTGACAATGGAAGAAATACTGAGATCAGATGAAGAAAACATGGGTAAGGAAGAGTGAGACTAATGAAGGAAATAAGTCTACACTAGAATCTACTTTTGGTAATTCCTCTAGAAATTGATCTTAGGCCATTGACTAGGGGGAGTTTTTCAAGAAAATTTGTCATCCCACTATTGATAGCTAGCACTAAAATGCATGAAATTGTTAGTAGTTGTGCTAATAGTTTACAAATTTATTGGTGATCACTTGTGTAGAAATTTGAGGAGTAGAAGGTCTGCAAATGAATTCTTCTTTTGCTTTCTGAGTAAACAGAGTATTCAGAACAGCTAGGACAAAACATTTAATGCAATAAAAAGGTTAGGTGTGTGAATTATAAAAGGGTATTTTGAACCCTCATTTGTGACCTTGCATTGAAGAAGACTAGGAGAGCCTTTGCAGTAGAATTTCAAAGGAGTAAAGTCAATTTGATAGCAAATTCATTAGGTATTTCAGTTCCTTATAGACTTCTCACTTAATTTGGTGCTCGATAGAAAAATTTTTCAGTATGGAAAGGAAAATGAAGCAAATCAAATGAATGGTGAATTTAGATGAATATAGCAGTGAGAAGATTAGGGATGTGAGAAATATGTTTTTGACAAATGAATTGAAATGGCTTAAATGTGTGAAATACAAAAGTTTGGAGATTTGGGGTGAATTTCGCTATTTTGTTAATGTGGAAGTCGTCAGGTTTATCCTATACAAATTGAATGATGACATTCTAACTCTTGATAAACCATATCTCATTTCAAAAGAGGTGATTAGGAATCTAACTAGATTATGCAATGTTGGGGATATTCTAAAAAAGAAGTCAATTCAGAACAAAGAATTCAAAACCCTAATCAGAGTGACTGGATATCAAAGGGCTTTGATAATTTTGATGATCGAAGATCTAATAACAAGGTACATTCCACAAGCAATCTCATACAAAATATTTTTTAGAAATAGGGAAGGCACAACTTCGGTAAGAGCAGTTTACATTTCTCATAAAATGATAATGGAGGATCATGATTTTTACCTGTACAGATTGCTAAAAGACCAATTGATGGAAAATATGCAACTAACAAAGGAGGCAGATTACCCCTTCAAGTTTGGTACCTTCATTATATATCTTGTGATGTATTTTCTAAATTACTTGTTATAGATCAACAATGTTTATGGAAAGAGAATGAACTGGTTTGTAAAAAAAAATTGAACATTCTAATACTTTGGAAAGCTGAGAAAGAGTATGAAAATTTATTTAAAGAATTGTTAGGGAAGTTTGGAGAAATTAGCATTTTCATTCTGGTAAGAACACTTGAAGTTGGATTCTCTTCCGATGAAATGGAGAGGAAGAAGAAAAGAGCACAAGAGATTGTTGATTAGACTCCTCTGGCACACAAGACTCCAAAAATTGAAGGAAAAGGTAAAGAACATGTGATTGTCAACATACCAGATGAGGAATCTGATGAGTACACTCCAAGGGAAGAACTGAAATTAGTTGAACTAGATGTAGTAATGGCAAAAGGTGTTTTATCCAAAGTAAAGATATTGTAGCTTGGTCAATAGAAAGATGGGATGTAGAAAATCACTGACATATGGTATGATACACCTCATATGAGCATGACCTGATTGAGAGCACACTAAGTACTTATTTTATGCACAACAAAATTGATTTGGAGAGTTTGCAAAATGTGTTTCCTGAGAGATCATTAAGGAAGCCATGGTCTCTAAGTCCCAAAATAGGGAAGAGGGAGAGATAATTCTACATCTGAAGGAGAAGTTCAAGCTATCTCTTACCAAACTAAATAGGAAAATAAATGTGTTGAGGCAATGAATAAATACAAAAAATAACATCTTAAACTATTGTCTTTGTTGGCGTCATGGAGCTGGGAGATACAAAGAAAAGTTGGAGTAGATTGAAACTAAGTTGAACAAGATTGTTCATGATTACAACATGTTTCAGGATCGAGATGGTGTAGTCAAGAAAAGGATTCAAGAGTTGTAATCTAAGCATACAAAATTTCAATTCACTAGAAACAACCTTGTGGACACCTTTTGGAAAGTGAAGGGTTTAACCGAATGTAGACTTGAGTAGTTAATTGAGATTTAGTGGAAAGGAGAGAAATTGAAAGAGGCAATCACAATTCCAAAATATCTCAGCTAGATTATTAACTAGACATCCGAGAACAATAACTTGATCTTAATCATTGGGATTTCCGATTATAAGCGGAAAATTTCTTTGAAATGGAAGATAAGTACAAGATAATTTTCTGACTCAAGTAGTAGTTGTATTTCTCCAATTTCTGAATTAGAAAAATGAGAGATCCAAAATATGCTTGTCATTGTTGTCAAAGGGGGAGAGAGAGTAGTGAAAAATTCCTTATCACTCTAAGGGGGAGTTATGTTAAATTGAAATTTTGAACTTTCGCAGCATAATCATATTGGTTCCAACACTTAGTCATTTTTCACTAAGTGTTGCTATCAATTCCAAAGGGGGAGATTGTTGGCATATGAATTTTATTGTTGTCATTGATGGAAACCTAAGTCATTATTTCGGTCCATAGATCAAGAATTCTTCATACTGATAGGCGGAGTAGAAGAACAAAGTATTACCAAAAGAGAGAATAAGAAACGAGGGGTATAAGTTAGTATGTTGATTTGTATGCTTCACGGATTATCATCTTGTGTTATGGATCTTGGGGAAATTTGTTAAGTATTTATGTTATCTTATTGTCAAGTTTTGTGATGTCACATTAATCGGTGTATGATTTAGGAGATTTGGTAGGATGATCTTTTTGTTTATTTGTTCGTGAAGGCCAACTTGATGTATGTAGTGTGTCGCATATCTATAAGGAGTAATTATTTAAATGTTTCTATGTTTGAGGATTATTTTGTGGGCCATAGCATAGCATTAGTTGACTTTGGTGGTTCGCATCAAATATTAAATGTGGATTGAGTGAAGCAGTTGGAAGATATTTTCTATTTTGGGTATGTGAAGAATCATCATGGAAGAAAAAGGCCCTTAAGTGGGAAAAATTTTTAGAAAAATAAGAGTTAGGCAACTTGATGTAAAAATTTGAATAATTTATCATATTATTTCAAAAATATGTAAGAATAGAATCTATAGCAAATTGAATGTAGCTTCTAAACTACTAGGTTTGTTTAAAAATAAATAAATCTATCTTGTGAAAATTTGAAATTTCAATGTAGTAGTACTTAAATTTTAGGGAAAAATTAGAAGTAGGTGTAAATGGACTAGCCCTAACCACAATAAAATAATAATTTTTTATAATTTTAGATATAAGTAGAGGACTCATGTCACGATGTGATGCATATTTTTGTAATTTTTTTTTCCAAGTAAATAATTAATTATTATTATTTATTACAGCCTTTAAAAATATAAAAGCTGGTATGTCTAACATAGCTTGGTCAAAACTTCATGAAATTCAATTTTTCTTTTTTAATAATATAGTATGCAAAGCATAGAATGTGACACATGTTTTGGATTAAGGCAGAGCAGAGTGAAGTGCAAAATTAGAAAGAAGGTCAAGAATCTAATTTATGAGATTAACCAAAAATGTAACCAAGAATTTGTAGATGCTATCTTCTCAGTTCAAGCTTTTGATTGTGATCTAAATATTTTGTAAGGTAGTGATCCTTCCTATTTTGAGTAGTGATCTCTAGGCAGTGTGCCCGAATGCATGTGCATTCCCATTTTGTTATACACTATATTTTTAGTACTGAAATTGTGGATTGATCTCCACTATGTTTTTTCCCCTAACAAGGTTTCCACATAAAAAAATATTGTGTTATGGTGTTGTGGATTATTGTTTCATGTTCATGCATCTTTCTTTTGATTGAATGGTTTAAGCAATTGAAAGGATAGATTAATAAAAGTTAAAATTGCTCAACATTGATTCACCCCCTCTCAGTTTCTTGAGTCCAACACCAATTTCAAACCCTTTAATGCCTTACCTTTAATGTGCATCTTGGAAAAAATAAATAGTAAATCAGCTTTCTTGAGAATTCTAGATGTAGTAGCAAGCTTATATTTTCTACACCAATCTCTAAAATATACCTATTATCAATAGATTTGCACCCTGTTGAATGCAAGATTCAGCAACCTACTGAAACATGGAAACCTTCTTCAAATGTGGGTGATCTAAGTGAAGAAGGAATCTCCAAAGTGAGCTGGTTCTCCGAATGATTGATTCTATTCTAAAAAAAAATCCTGAGAAAAGGGATAAAAGGATGACTAAAACTAAAACCTATGACTAACAGATGACTTTCAAAACCTAATAATGATATAATGATGATTCAGATTTCTTCCTCACAAACAACTTTAAAAAATACACAATATCTAACAACCTCTCATGAACAATTGATACATAAATAATTTGCATGAAAACCTGACTTGAAGTACAACATGCAACCTGTATTTTTCAACTTTCTACATTAGGAATTATAGTCTAAGGACATGACAAGGAATCTATAAATAGAAATCACAAGATAACATAAAACTGAAACTACAAGTAAACATAGAATCAAGAAGTAGGAATGTTGTCTTTATTCAACTGAAGGAGAATACCATAATATCAAACTGAGTACAAAAGGGGTTCAAAAACTCAAAATTGTGTATGAGAAGGAACTTAAATCTCCACTGAGTAGGAGATTTCAGTTCCTACTCATACACAATTTTGAGTTTGTGAACCCCTTTTGTACTCACTTTTAGATAATGGTATTCTCCTTCAGCTGAATAAAGACAACATTCCTCCTTCTCGATTCTGTCTTTACTTGTAGTTTTTGTTTGATGTTATCTTGTGATTTCTATTTACAGAGTCCTTTCCATGTCCTTAGATTGTAATTCTTAATGCATAAAGT
>VDFB02156510.1:0-22532 GCA_007258455.2 Sequoia sempervirens | reverse complement strand
ATGCCATTACACTCCCCAATCGATGCTTGAGCCTCCAGCAGAGCAAGATCAGCTCAATCATTTGGTTGCATATGGCAAGCATTTGGAGGAATGGGAGGAGGAGTTCGTTGCTAGAGGCCGTACCATGCTTACAGAGTTATATCAGTTGCGGTACAATGCACGTGAGCTCCGTATCCGTCTTCAGGATGAGGAAAGAGATATGGCAATTAACAAACCCCGGGACGAGATTATGATTGCTCACCTGAGTGTGGCTTATGATACAGTCACGGATGCAGAGGACAGAGAGGCTATCTACTCTTGGAAGACAGAATTGGTTTTCAGGGTAAAGATAGAGGACAGTTTAGCATCAGAGTTGGCTGAGAGTAGAGAGCACGTCACTAGTGCACTCCGGGTTGTGAGGACTTTAGTGTCCCGCTTACCGTGCCGTTATCAGATCGAGGGTGGTGCCTACGTGGAGCTTACCGATGTTCAGTCAGAGCTCCAGGCACTCATTCATACCATTTTCAGTGGGGAGACAGTTGGCTGTAAGGTTACTCAGCTTACAGTCATGTCAGCATTGTTCGATGAGGTAACGAGGAGTAGGGGAGAACTTCAGTCTCAAATCACAGCTGGTGAGGATATCTGCATCGACATAGCATTCTTCGACGAGTCTCATAGCTCCAGATAGTGATACAGTCAACAATCTCGTTGAGGGATTGATTGCTCGAGATCACGACAGTAAACTTCAGTTCCCACCTCTCAGGATAGACATTACACACACGAGTTGAACTAAGTGTTACCCTTTCCAGTTAACTCGAGGTTGTCATCACATGCATATCTATTCTGAGACTCGCCTTTCACACTTGGTTTCTTTTAGGGTTTTTCGTTAACTGATGGTAGTCTTCCAGTTAACATGCTTTCAATAAGGACGTGCATGCTCGCACAGTTGTCCATTTTAGATTAGATGTTTCAGTTAAACTGAGGGTAGTTTCCCAGTTGACTGTATAGTTTACTTAATTAGGGTTTGGCGCATAGCTTGCATGCATTGCGAGAACTGTAGATGACACAAGGTGATTTTAGGGTTCCCTACACCTTGATGTATATAAATAAGAGCTTATGCTCATTTGTAAATAACTTTTGCTTGAGAGAGAAATATATGCTGCGCCTACCTTGCCCTCAATATTGCTCTTTTTGGTACTTGTTCATGTGTCTTCACTATTGCAATTGATTGTTATGCCACATAGGGTTTCGAAAGATTGTAATGCTGAATTCTTTCCATAGTTTAGATATATCTGTTTGAACATCTTTATCATTGAAGTCAATTGTTATGCCACATAGGGTTCCAAGAAATTGAGATGATAAATCTGTTTTGTGTTAATTTACCATTGTGATCAATCGTTATGCCACATAGGGTTTCGAGAAATTGCAGTGATAAATCTGTTCTGTGAATCTTTATCATTATAATTGAAGGTTATGCCACATAGGGTTTCGTGAGATTGTGGTGATAAAGGCTGTTTGTGAAGACTTTACTTTTTCAATCGAGTGTTATGCCACATAGGGTTCCATAAAATTGTCTTGGTAAAGTCTTAAATCTGTTTTGTGCTCAATAAGCTGGTTTAGATTGAGATGATAGTTGCGCCACCTTGCCCTCAAGTAGAGAATCTAAACCCGTTTATCGTCAGTTAGTCAAACCTTGCTCCGTTTCCTCTCGCTCTGTTTTCCTGAGGAGATTGGATAGATTAAATTTAAGTTGTAGTTAGTAAATCTGCAAAACCAGAGAAAACTCAGCTGCAACGTATAGGTTCTTTCAAGAAAGCCTTGTGCCTCTACAGCTGAAACAAAAAGACAGGACATAGTTTTAGCTTATTTTTCTTTGCAAGTATATTTGTCAAAGCACAACGAGGGAGCTTCCCCTCCATAATTTGAAGAGCACTCATTGCATAGTGTACACAGGCTGTTCATAACAACTTCTACTCCAGAGGTGTTAGTTGCTACGCCAACACACTGATTATTTCTCCCCAAAAAATTGGATGATGTGCTTTTCTAATAACAACCATGAATTTATACATCCAGTTTTCAAATACATTAGAAACTTTCAACCCTGCAATTCTGCTCAGAAGAGTGATCATATCGTTAATTTCTTCTATAAAATCAGACCGATACAACTTGGGCATACGGGTCACACAAGGTCGTGATTTAAGAAGCCATTTAGAGTTGATGTGTTTAATACAATCACTCTTTTTCTGCTCAAAATGTCTATGAGCACTCTTCAATGAAATCTCTGAATAAGTAGTTGCATCAGGTACTCTGAAAACTCTATTGATTGTTTCAGCATCAAGTCTGATAACTACGTTGCCATCATCGTCCTTGATTGTTCTGGATTGTCTATCAAAGCGTGCTGCACATGCAAGGACGAATTCTGGTTCTAGGGCAGCAACAGGAAAAGAAGACACCAGATGAATATGACTCCTCAGCAATTTTTGCATATCAGAAGAAGTAGATTTCTCAGCTCTGTCAAGAAATTCAGACATATCAACATGCCCGATTTCTGTGTCTTTGATCTCGTCGATATTTGAAACGACGTGAGATGGAGAAATCTCATTCTGATATTTGTCAAATTTATACTTCATCTTTTTGCCTGCTGGAGAAGTTGGTTCATCCGTCATTGAACAGGAATCTGCAAGACTGCGGTGAAAACCCCATAAGGTCAGAACATCATCAGCATCAACGTGAGTGGACATGGCGAAACTCAAACCCTAGAACAATGAAATGGACTTTGGAAGAAAGATGGAAGGCAAATGAAGATGATTTGGGAATAAAAATGGAATGGTGGCAGTCAAAAACAGCATGTCTTCTTGAAACAGCAAGACAAAAGAGATCTTTGGCTTAGATTTGGAATTTCGTCCAAAAAAGGTCAACTTTTGTGCTTTTTAAGGCTATTCGGGTTTTCGAATGACTTCAACAATTTCGGGACTTTTTGACACTTTAGCAATTTCTGCTTTTTGCAATTTCAGGGTTTTTGTTTTTTTTTTGAGAGCTTTGACAATTTTCACAAAGGCAGTCGGGATTTTTTGGAAGTTTAACAATTTTTGCTTTTGCAATTTAAAAATTGTTATTTCAGCTGCAAATCCCGAAATTGTATTTTGGGGTTAAAAACCCGAATGGTAACACAAAGTGGATTATTTTTGTGGAAAATGATGATGGATATTTGAAGTGGATGAATAAAAATGTAGGAAATGAGCATGGAAGATGGATAAATGAAAACGGAATGTATTGTTTATTACTGGAATGGTAAAGTGAAAAACACGTTCTTATTGTAAGGTATTTAATAGTGAAAAATGCATTATGTATAATGGAATATATGAGTGGAGATGGAAGGAAAAATTTCAGTGAGATGGAGAGGGTGTGTGAAAAAACGCGTTTTGAAACGGAGGAGGAATTTAGATGGAATATGTGTTATGCATGAGGTTTTAAGACGGAAATATGGAGTATATGTGAGGCGAATGAAATAGTAAATGAGATGAAGGGAAATGGAGGTCATATAATACGAATGTGTATTATAAAAACGCGTTTTTATATGAAGGCGGACTTTTTAGACAAAGAAAAACGCATTTAAGATAAAGATAACCAGTGAGAAAAACGCGTTTTTATAAAACTAAAACAAATATTAATAAATATACATAATAGACCATGGTAAAAACGGAAAAACAGAAGAAAAATGCGTAAAAAATAAAAAACGCGTTTTGAAAAAGACATCGGAATCTAAAACAATGTATGTAGAAGACAATGACGTTGAAAATAAAACAATAAATAACAGTAAAACATCAAAAGAAAGAAGAAGAAATGCGAATCATACCTGAAGTGAGTTGTATATGAGAAATTACAGAGACAAAACCCTAGGCACGTCCAGAAATAAAGAGGGCGATGGCTATTTACTGGCAAAAATCCGAATTTCGAGCATTATAGTTGACTAAATCTCCATGAAATGGGGAAATAAAAGCAAAGAAGAATTCTACTAGCTCGAATCTGAGAGATGTCGGACTTTTCAGAAGCTTTTGCAATGAAAAATGACAATAAAACATAAAATCGGGTTTCCAAGGAGTCATAACATGCTTTTTTTACAAAATCGGGTTTTTCAAGCCAAAATGCAATTTCATTTAAAGGAAATCGGACTTTTTAGATGACTTGACAATTTTGCTTTTTGACAAAAATATAAAGACTTTAACAAATTCGGACTTTTTAAGTCACTTAAGCAATTTCGGGTTTTTGAATCACTTTAGCAATTTTGCTTCCAAGTTAAAATTTCCCTATTTGCTGAGTTGCTTCAAAAACCCGAAATTGGTCAAAAAGACACTAAAAACAACTCAGAAATTGACGAAAACGGAAACGAAAAGGGGAAAAAGAGTAGCCCAAAGGTTAATCAACCTAAAACAGAGATTTGCCACTCTTTGCACCTCGTAATGCGTGCCTTGGAGAAGAAAAATCTCAAGTTTTATGAAAATTTTGATTGGTTACCCAAATTTTTAAAACGAGTTAAAAATTTAGGATAACAGGAATGAAGTCTGATTTTTATCTGATATATAAACTGAAAATCGTCCATCTCAAAGCCACCTTAAGTTGTACAATATCGTCCTCCAATAACTCCAATGAAATCAAATAGATGTGCTCCAAATTGATGCAACCAAAATTGGCCCTTGGCCACAAATTTTGCCCAATGTGAAAGATTGAAATATCTCTCACTCCAAACTAGCTAGGGTTGGTGTTACACAACTAAAAGCAACATACAAGAGGATTCAAACCCTCAGGCCATGTCAAACATTCAAGCTCTCCAATAATCAGAAATTGTATTCAATTCAAGATGTACTCAAATGCCATCCAAAAGCTCCTTATAAAGAAATCACAAGCATCTCCAAGAAGCTTCTAGAATAAAATATTAATTTATTCACTTAAGTGACTTTGTAGAAACCCCTGTTTCCGCTAACTTCTGAAATCTGACTGTTTTTTATTGTTTTTGTGTATTTTGGTTTTTTTGAGGTTTTTGTGCATAAATGATATAATGCGATTTTGCAAGAATTTGATATAAAATTCAAATAAAATCATACAACTCAGGAAATGATAGAATCAATTGAAAATGATGATGCCAGACTATTTATTTATCTTCTGGAATGATTACAAATAAGATCCAAATACATGCAAATGAAAAAGCAACACTTTATTCGTTGAAAACCTGATATTGCAGCCAACTGGATAACTTCATGAAATGGTATGGCTGAGATGAAAATCCACTTCCTCCTACGCCAGATGAAAGAATAAGCTGCCAGTGATATATGCGCCTCCAGTGATGAAGTCTGACTGCCAAATAAGAAGGCGATTTGGCTTTAACAAAAAGTACGGCCTTTTATGAGATGGTACGGCCTGCAACTGAGTTGTACGGCTTTGAAACAGCAGCAAGGAAATAAATAAAGGTACGGCTTCCCTAGATATCTCCAGATCTCAATGAAATAGGCACCTCAACTGAAGAAACCCTGCTGGATGAATCTCACACTTAAAACCCTGAAAGTAAATACTCGGTGAATGTTCTGTGATTACTTTTGAATGAAGAAATCTCTCTGAAAGCAATAGATCAACTGTTATTTCACAGTCTCTGAATTGCAACACTGAAGATGGCTCGTTCTCCAATGCCTGTAGACAACAGAAACCCTAGGCTTCGTTCTCCGGAAGAAGACTTGATCAAAATTTCAATATTCAACATAATGGCTCGAATCCCGATGCAAAAGCCTTATATTCTTGAAAAGTGCGACTTTTCTCAATTGGGCATCATTTAAATAAATTCGAACTTCTTCATTAATTTTTCAATAGTCTTCAATCACATTTTTAATTATAAAATATAATTAAAAATGGCCCCTTCAATGATGGTCAACCCCCTTCAGCAAAATCACTTAAGTTATAATATTTAAAATATTATAACTTTATAATATAAGCTCCGAACAATTAATATTTAATTAATCAATTAAATATTAATATCTCCCTCAAAATGTATCTGATTCACGAACCGTCTGAAGCTGGCGAATAAATGAGTGATTCTGCACATGACCAAACCATATTGCTAAAAATAGCAGGGGTGCCTCGCTGAGTGCCAAATACTGCTAAAAATAGCAATTCAGGCAAATGGTGTCCGAATGAGCCCGAACGAAAGCCAACTGATAAAGTTCTGACAACCGAAGCCAAGCCAAGCTCCATCAAGACCCTCTATCCATCCTATCAGCCTACGAGGGTCGCATAATAGGCTAATCATCAGCTCTGAGAGATGTCAACTGGAAGGGGACATGACAGACTTTTTGATATTATTTTATTTTGTCACTTTAATATTAAATTAATTAAATATAAGGCCACCTTTTAATATTTATTTATTTGATAACCTTACAAATAATTAATTTAATAATTTCTCCTTATCGCTCCAAATTGGGGACATGACAATTTGTGATTGGAGACTTGGTCTACCTTCGGTTGCAGCCTTACAAGTAGTCATCTTTGAGGAAGTGCAGTACAGGGAAACTCAAGTCTCAATTCTATGGACCCTACAGGATCAATAGGTGTGTTGGGGAAGTAACCTATGAGTTGGAGCTGCCAGAGAGCAGTTAGGTATACAGTGTATTTCATGTTTCGTGCCTCAAGAAGGCACTTGGACAGCAGGTTACTTCTTCATTGGAGCTGCCACTGTTGTACGAGGAGGGACGTTTGGTCCTAATTCTTGAGGAGATAGTTGATACCCAAGAGAGGAGATTGAAGAACAACGTGGTTAAGAGGTATTTGGTGAGATGGAGAGGTTTTCCAGCAAAGGATGTCACATGGAAAGATGAGCAGATTCTTCAACATCCTAGTTTGCAATTGCTTGGGGACAAGCAATTTCGGGAAGGGAGGACTGTCATGTCCCCTTTTCGATAGCCACCTTGATGAGCGTTTAGCCTTTATTGATTCCCGAAGGCTAAACATGAGAAATAAGGGAGTAAGCCACTCAAGTATGCTAAGGGTCTGGCCAATAAAATATGAAAACAAAAAGGTCAGTCTTGTTCTGAAAGTTTATGGGCATTGAAAAGCATTTTTATCGTTGTAAGTAAATGTACATGAGACGAGGATGACTGAATTAGTAATCTTCTGCAAAATATCAGATAGTCAACAAATATTATATCAAAACTATTGCCAAAATTAAAAACAGAAAAAAACGATAGATACAAAATGGTTAATGGTGGGATAAAGCAATAATTCACTCGCCTACGAAAAATATGAAATTATTAGATATTTAATAAACAATGTCCTTAAAAAATTAGAAAATGATCTGCAAAACATAACTTGAAAAATTAATTTCTGAAATGCAAAAGGTAGCATCCACTCACCCAATATGAATTTACATTTGCAAATCCAATTGAAAATACATCATAAGAGGTCACAAATGATGGCTCTTTGATTTAGATTGTTATTAAATGGAAACAGAAAAAAAATCTATAACTTATGGTTTTCCCATAATGTATATCCAAGTGGGAAGATATCCTTAAATACATTATGCCCTGATTCTTTAATAATCTAAACATAATATAATATTATCCCCACTAATTAACATGGGGTTTTCCCATAATGTATACCCATGTGGGAAGAAAACCTTAAACACATTATGACATGATTCCTTTGCTAATCTAAATATAACATAATATTATCCCCACTAACTAATTTACAGACCAGGAACTTCAGAACACAATAGACCACTACACCTCATACTATGGACTAGTATGGAGAACTTGTTATATTGCAAAACGTGTTGCGATTGATGGTAACCTTTTCACATATATGAAGTCTTGTTGCTACCCAAAATTGCTACCCCTAAAAAACTTCAAGATCAATCATATGTGCAATCATATGTGTAGTCAAATGTCAAGTTATTCTTACCACATCAATGTCAACTATCTTATCTTTCTTGTCAAATAATCAAGTCCTTAGCTGTTGATATGTCTTGGTCCACTAATGATGTATGTAGGATGTTTGTCATGAAGATTATCAAGCTCTGAGTGAAATTAAAAGAAAGACTGATGGCAGATGCCAAGCAGAAGCATTAAGGATGAAGGTTAAGTTCAAAGTGTTCAAAAATGTACAATGAAAACTTCCACTTCTTGGTGACTAAAGTCCAAAATTTTCATTTATTGGCAAGATTAACTTAAAATTTTCACTTCTTGGTAAACAATGAGCAAAACCTCCACCTACAGTCACGTTCCTAAAGTTCCACTTGGCATTAAATGATCAAAATCTCCACCTAGTGTCAATATTAAGAAACTCCCACTTTATGGTGCCAAGGGAGAAAAGCTCCACCAAGGATCAAATTTGAATGTTTTAATTAATGACCAAAGAGTAGAATGAAAAAAATTGAGTGCCTTAAGTTTGCCAAATCACCCAAATCAAGATTGAAATCAAATAAAGAAATTGAAAGTAGAAAAAAACAAAGGATTTGAGTCCATCCCCAAGATGTGAAGAAAAAAAAGAAACAATGTATTGAAATTGCAAATTTATATTATATTCAAATATTGAAGTTGTAATTTAAAATTATTTTCTAAGGGAGGAAGATTGAATAGCTTTAAAGTTATTATTTTATTATTTTTGAAGCTTCAAGAAGCTACAACTAGAAAACTATAAATATGTGTCATTCACACATAAATTGTGATGATAGTTAAAGGAAGTATTATGCTGCAGAGATTGCCACTCAAGTTAAAAGACAAGTTAATGTGTCAAGTCTTTTGTATGTAATGAATGGTTGAAGCTTGCCTATACTGTCAAGGTTTCCATTCAAGTCAAGATTCAAGTGTTGTAATCATGCAAGTGGAAGAAGCAGCAGCACAAGTTTTATGTTAACTTCACATAGCATTTACTTTCTGTTGTACCCAAAACCAAAAATTTTGCTTCACTAAGGCATTTTGCTTAATTGAGTCTTAATCTTGTTAAAGTGTTGACAAATGGTCGTTTTTGGGGTTTTTAAATATGGAGTTGGTGTCAGTGTCATGTCAGTCTGTTATTGAAGAGATTTAAGAAAAATGAAAATCTGAAGGAAAAACATCAAAATTTTCTATCTCTGGAGAGGGGAGCACATTCTCAAATGGGCGCCCTATCTTTTAGGGGCCCAGATCCTGTTTTTAGGGTTTGTCACCTCCAGCAGACATTTGTCCGGCATCACGTCAGCTTCGCAATGAGCTATCAAGCCTGTCAAACGGACCTGTTTCGAGCAAGTTGTGGTGGATACAGCGCAAAACAAGGCGAAAGCGAGAATTGGCTAACACTAGTAAAAAAGCGCAGCTTTTGAAAAAGGCGCCCATCTTTTTGAGGTGTTAAATGAAGGTTTTTGGCTAAATGACGTCCAAGATGTTTGTCTCACGTTTGTTCGAGCTTCGCGATGCATCCGTCAGTGGGTGAATCTGAGGTCGAACCTGGGGTCAAATCTTAGTCAAAATATCAGAGGAAAAAGCAAAAGAGCATATTTTGGGAAAGGCGCCTGAGCTTTTCAGGCCTTTAATGCTTTCTTTCTAATGATATCAAATATTCAATGTGTCCGTGTTACGTTCAGCTTTCCGTTGCCTGTCTCCGTCAGTTCAGAGGGTGACTCAGCAGCTTGCAGTCGGAGTTTTTATGATATTTTAGTCGTTTCCAGAAATGGCTAAGTCTGGAATGAAAAGAGCAGTTTCTCAAAAAGGCACCCTTGTTTTTCACCCCTCAGATGATGTTTTCTGGGGAAATGTGCCTTTGCAGCTGTCATGCAGAATGAGGTCAGCTCTGCAGTGAACCTGTGATCCAATCCTGAAAGTTGGTAAATCAGAAGTTATGAAGGATTTTGTTTTTCCCTTCGTTTGAAATGCAGATGTCAAAATTTGACTAAGTCTGAGAAAAAGAGCAGCTTTTGAAAAAGGCGCTTGGATTTTTGAGTCTTCAGATGTCAGTTTTATGGTTTCCAGTCTCAAGATATCTTATGATCAGTTTTTACTCAGCTTTGCAATGCACCTGTCAGCCTAGCCAATCGGAGAAGTCAGTCAACCAGTGTCAGAGGATGAACAGAGGTCCCGGCAGAGGTTTTAGCTTAAATTTTCTTAAAATTTGGCTAAGTCTGGAATTCGCTTGAGAGTTCAAAGTTGAATTTTTGAAAGTGAGTTGAATGGACGCCTTAACTGGAGTTCTGACTGCAGTTAGACTAAACGATTTCTGGGTTGTCATCTTCAGTTCATATGTTGGCATGTGGAGTGATCTTTCAGTTCGCATGTCGAGTTAACTAGTTTGCATGTTCAATTAACTATCTTGCATGTTGAGTTAACTTGATTGCATGTTCACTTAACTGAAGATTATCAGTGAATGTCAACTGGAGTTCACATGCATGGCGAATTTGGTTGCAATTGTGAAGTTTTAGTGAAGATGGCGCTTCATTGGGTGTTAACTGAAGTTCAAGAAGGGACGCCATATTGTGATGAAGCATTAATTTGTGAAGTAAGGCGTTTGAAGTTGTTAACTTCAGTTCTCAAAAGGGTCGCCATGCTTAGATATTTTTGATGAAGAGTTAATTAGTGAAGCTACGCATTTTTCAAAGAGTGGAGACTTTAGTTCCAAAAGGGTTGTTATATTTAGATTTTATTGATTAAAGCATGTGAAGTTGGCGCACTTCTTGAAGGTCAACTGAAGATTGAAAAGGGTCCCTATTTTTAGAATATTTATTACATGAATATGGCGAATTCTTATGACTAACTTCACTTATCAAAAGGGTCGCTATTTTTTGTAATGATTATTGCATGGAGATGGCGAATTTCTTATCTCAATCAACATTGTTAACTTTAGTTATCTAAAGGGTCGCCTTAGGTTAAATTTGTGAATCCAAAGCAAATGTGAAGGATGGCGAATTTGATAAGATTGCTAACTGAAGTCAAAGTCATATGAAGTTGTGAACTGAAGACTTGTAAGGCAAACCCTAATGCATGGTGCTTTAATTAGCATATCTCAGTTTCAGTTAACTAAAATGGGGTCCAATTAGAAGCCAAGCGCACTTTTCAAGCATTCCTTGCTTAGTGCGAATTTTCAATAATGAAATTCTATATATTTCAGCAATGGCGTCCATTATTTCATCATCTTTTGCTTTGAAGCTCATATTCTTCTTGAGCGACCAGCAAGCTAAAGGTGATTCAGGTGTCCGAATTCAGCGTTCTTCGAAGCAACGAGTTCAGATTGTTCAGAGGAAGAAGATTCTAGACTTTATTTTCACTTTGCATGCAGGTTTTATCAAATTCCAGAGAAGAGGTTGGCAGATTTTTCAGAAGCAGACAAGCAAAACTTTCTATCTTCTGTCTTATTTCTTCTATTTCTCACCTTAGGTACTTTCTTCGCATGTCAAAGAAATTCAACACATATTCAGAATCTGATCATCAGGGTTCGCATATTTCAGTGTTTGCAGCAAGACCCACGTCTTAGATTTTTTTCGAGAAAATCGCCCCTTGCCTTCGTTCTGAAGCTCTGTGCCTTTTTCCGAGAATCTCTTTGCATGTGGGCTTGAAACACATTTTTTCGAAAATCTAGCTATCTGGGTTTGTTCAGAATTCAGTTGTGCACAAAACCCATGTTCCAGAAAAACTTCGAAAATTTCTTCCGTCAGAGGCTATTTTTAGCTTTGTCCAGAGGTTTTCAGAAAGTTCTCCAAATATATTCGACTTTACAGTCAAAAGTCATCATTTTCAAAATGCAGTTCAATCTCATTGATTACAAGGTGAAATCAGCTCTTACACATAATTTCATCAAAACGTCAGATACCGACCTAAATCATGTTTATCCAGTGGTCAATCTGAGCAGTTTGGAAGGTGTTAGCAGCAATTCGTTGAGGAATCTTGAGCGTTCCGGGTTGCTGGCAGCGGCATCTATTCCTGTTACTACTTTCGATCTTGAGTTCGTACTTGCTTGCATTAAGCATTATGACTCGTCTTCACGACAAATCAGATCAGCAGATGGCAAGGTTGTTTGCAGTCTCAATCCGAAGGACATAGAGAAATGTTTTGCTATTCCTCCTCGTTCAGATAACTTCACTGTGGTTCTTGAGGCTTGTGAGAAGATATGGAATGCTGATCAGCAACGTTCGCAGAGGAAAGTTGCTCAGAAATGGTTGACAGTTCAGAAGACTAATTTGCCTAAGAAGGTTGGTCGCGGTGAATTCAAAGAGGAAGTTGCTGTTTTGATAACTTTACTTAACCGAGTTACTGGTCAATCAGATGCTAGCACTTTTCGTCCATGGATGTTCTACCTGATTACCAGAGTTCTTGATGGTACAGAGCGTTTTGATTGGGCTATGCTGATTAGTGATTGCTTACATCAGCAAATTACTAACTTTCTCAAGTATCATGAGTTTCATATGATATCCTACTTGGTTTACTTGGTTGCTTTTCAAGGTAGCTACAGGTTTCTTAAAACCAATGGCACTCTCGGTGTTCAGTGTGTTCACGAATATTACCCTCAACTGGAGTTTTCTCAATCCGAGCAAGACTTCTGAGTAGTGAATGATCACTTTTCTATGAGAACCGTTAGAGATCTTGATGATGAAATGCACATTCGTATTTCTGCCGAGGCCAAATCAGCAATGGAGACTTGGGCGGATTGGTTTATCCAGTTCCCTACTTTCACATACATCCGGGTTTATGGATATGTTGGAGAGCCCCTGATGTTACCGAGGTACCCTTCAGATAATCTCATCTTCATGGAGTTCCTCAGACAGATGCAGCATGTTCATTTCTTTCTTCGTAGTCGTCATAAGACTGCGGCTAATTTTCCATTCACATTGGGAATTTTCACATGCAATGCGGCAACAGATGCCAGGTTTATGTCTACTGAGATAGAAAGGTTCAAACTCAAGACTTATACTGAGAGGTGTTCCTATGATCCTCTCGGTCATTATGCAGATCGGTTAGAGTGAGGGATTGCACATAAGCCGGCACTTGAAGATTTTTGGGCTAATTGTGAAGATGAATTCGAGGTCCGTCGTCGTCACTACTGTAGACTCACTATTGGTCAGCTCTCTGATTACTTGTCAGAAGATGTTGATAGTCTATCGGATGATGATGGAGAAGTTCTTCTCAATTCATATGTCAAGGATCAAGTTGCTCAGCAGCCACTTCGCTCACCTGATTGGTATGCCAAGGAAAATATTTCTATTGAAGAGGTTTCCAGATCAGTTATCAAGACTAGTAAGTTGTTCTTGGAGAGAAAACGTACACGGAAGTCAGTTCCTGTAGCAGAGCCGCCAAAGGATTTCTCTTCGTTGCCTTCTACTTCTAGAGCAAGACCCAGAGTCAAGGCCATTATAATACCTCCTAAAGGGGTTAGACTTAGTGGAAACACAGGGAAAAGAGCTACTGGTAAGAGGAAGCAGAAACAAGTTGAGAATGTTCCTGAGGTTCCGGTAGAGACAGTTATTCAGGCCGAGCCTCATGTTTCTCCTCCTAGTTCACCTCATGAACAGCCTATTGACATAAGTTCTGAGCCTGAGACACCAATTCAAGCTGGATCAGAGACACCTGAACCACCATAGGTTGATACATCAGGGACAGTCTCTCCGCGAATTGAGAATATTGTTCATTCTTGTTGGCTCGAGAAGTCTTTAGGGAGACAGAGGCGTGAACCTTCATACAACCTTGACTTATCTGAGTTCGGTGAACCTTATCAGAGAAGGTCAAACAAGAAGATAAAGAAACAGGTGCACATTGAGAAGACTCCAGAATCAGAAATTGTTATTGAAGTTGCAGTTCCTCCAGAGGGTAAAAGCTTAGATGAAGTCGAAGTTGGTGACTTTACATTCACTAAGGCTAATCTTGGCAGGACTACACGAGAGACAGATGTATCTCTTCTTAAGATTGTTACCAATAATCTTGAAGAGCATATCACCAAAGATGGAGAAGATAAGGCATTACTTAAAGCTGAAATTGGTCAACTTCGTCAATACATTTCTGATCTTGTTCATGGGAATTCGAGTAGAACACCTGTTCTTCCTCAGCATACACCTGCAGAACAACAAAAATTGGATCAGTTGGTCAGTCATGGCAGACTTTTAGACAACTGGATTGAAAGTTTAGTTGCTGCTGGTAAAACTCTTCTTGCAGATTTGTATCAGTTGAGGGGTGATGCACATAAACTCCGTCAGGGTGTTCAGTCGCTTGAGATTGCAGTTGCAGAGAACTTGGCAAAGGATCGTGTTCTGGTATCTCAGTTATCAGTTGCATATGATGCCTTGGAGATCGATGAGGATCAAGACAAAGTTTTTACTTGGAGAGAGCAGCACCTTCTCAGGACAGAAATATGTGAGAAGATCTCTACTAAATTGTTTTCACTCAAGGATGATGTGGTTGGAGTACTTGCACTTGGTCAGTGGCTTCGTTGTTCAGATTCCGTGTCATTATCTTCTGGAAGATGGCATGTATGTTGAGTTGGATAAAGTTCAAGCAGAGTTCGAGAAGCTGATTCGTGACAGCCTTGAAGGTGAACCTATGGCGCCTAAATTAGAGAATATTTCAGTGATTGCAGCCAGTTTCAGAAAGGCGACTGAAGAATGTAAAGATGGTATGCACACAATTACGGAAAGTGGCAGAGAACTAAAGAAACAGACTGTTGTTTTGAGCAGTGTTAAAGTGCCAGATGACAGAGAGATCGATGAGTTCTTTAAGTGTTAGACCGAGTTGACATGGAGTGATCTGCCAGTTGGAACCTGCAGTTAATTTCGAGGGTTGAGTCCGACAGTTAACTCGACTTTCAGTCTTGAGTTTACTTGCTGATTTAACACATGCTTATCTCATCCTTGGAATTCAACACAGGAGTTAGGGTTAGGGTTTCCAGTTAACTGAAGGTAGTGTCCAATTAACTTTGCTTTAAATAAGGTGTGCATGCTTGCACATGGTCCATTTAGGTTATTTGTACCGGTTAACTGATGGTAGCTTTCCAGTTAACTGTATAGTTTACTTCATTAGGGTTTAATAATTAATCTTGCATGCATTTGCGAGACTGTAGTTAACACAAGGTGATTTTAGGGTTCCCTACACCTTGATGTATATAAATAAGAGCTTTGCTCATTTGTAATTAACTTTTGCTTGAGAGAGAAATATATGCTGCGCCTACCTTGCCCTCAATATTGCTCTTTTGGTATTTGTTCATACGTCTTTGCTATTATAGTTAATTGTTATGCCACATAGGGTTTCATGCGATTGTGATAGTGGATTCTTTCCATAGTTTAGATAAATCTGTTTTGTGCATCTTTATCATTACGATCAATTGTTATGCCACATAGGGTTTCATGCAATTGTGATGATAAATCTGTTTCGTGACCTTTTACCGTTATGATCAAGCGTTATGCCACATAGGGTTTCGTAAGATTGTAATGATAAATCTGTTTTGTGAAGTTTTACTGTTATGATCAAGTGTTATGCCACATAGGGTTCCATAAGGTTGTCATGGTAAATTCTTAAATCTGTTTTGTGCCAATAAACTTGTTCAGATTGAGATAATAGTTGCGCCACCTTGCCTTCAAGTAGAGAATCTGAATGCGTTTATCGTCTGATAGTCATAACCTTGCTCCGTTTCCTCATGCTCTGTTTTCTTGAGGGAACTGGATAGAATTTAAGTTATTAAGTTTAGTTGTAGTTAGTGAATCTGCGAAACCAGAGAAAATTCTCAGCTGCAACGTATATAGTTTTCAAGAAAGCCTTGTACCTCTACAACTGAAACAAAAAGACAGGAATTAGTTTAGTTTATTTCCCTTTGCAGGTATTTTTGTAAAGCACAACGAGGGAGCTTCCCCTCCTAATTTGAAGAGCACTCATTGCGTAGTGTACATAGGCTGTTCGTAGCAACTCTTACTCCAGAGGTGTTAGTTGTTACGCCAACACTTTCGAGCTCATGAAGCAACTTTGTATGTTTCATAGTGTTTGCTTATCTTTCACTATTATGTTTGAACCAATCGAATTGTGGATGTGATATTGATGATCTTCAATTTAATAATCAAATAACATTGTTGTTAAATCATGTTGTACTCTAGCATGTGTTTCATATACAAGGCTATGCATAGCTTGGTAAACAAAGGGATTACAAATTTACAGTGGAATGATTATTGGGATGCACATGGGTTGTTAAGAGCTTCTATAGTTCTTTTGTCACTAAAGTTATTTTGGCCTCTACCTTCATCAAGCAAAGGAGTTCTATTGATCCATTTTTGTCCTCTACCTTAATCAATCAAAGGAGTTCTATTGATCCCTGAAGTTGATGGGTTTGTGCTCTACCCTCCTTGGTTCCAAGCTTCTTGGCTCATGCAAAAATTGTCATCAAGAGGAAAAGTTGACTTCACAAGTCCATCACTTTCACCAACTTCTAGACACAAATTTATCATATGCAAAAGAAAGTCTTGCAATTTCAAGATGCTAGATCAAGATGATCTAATGGGATCCTATGACATAATACATTAAATTCCAGTTAAGCTGTAAGATCCCCACTCCATTGGGCAATATCAATATTCAATCAAAGGTTTAAAGCCGACACCTCTATCTTACTTGCCGCCAACACATGAAGATTAATGGTTATCGAGTTCTTAATTCAAACATCACTGCCGCCACAAACATTATTTTCTATCACACCATTCATTGGGATGGATGTGGAGGATGAAGACATTGCCTTGTCTTATTCACAGCAACAAATATTGTTGTACCCAACCCAATTTTTTTTTTTTGCTTCATTAAGGCATTTTGTTAGTAGAGTCTTAACCTTGTTAAAGTGATGTCAAAACACTGTTTTTGGGCAAGTCAAGTATGGACTTTGTGTCAACTTGATGTCTGAAAGATAATGGTAAAATTTGGAAAAATTGAAAATTAGGGTTTTTCAAGCTCCTGTTTCAAGCCCCGAAACCCTAAAAATTGAAACTTGTCAGAATTGACTGAAAATTGTTTTGATTGGCTTATTTTGCTTCACAATCACAATGACAAAGTTAGTTTCAGTTAAAACTCAGTTTAGGTCTGGTCGGTAGTTTTCACTTTTTCAGGTAGAGAAATGACATTTCTGGAGTCATCAATGGAAAATGGCTAGATGTTAGATGTTGAAATCTAAGCCTAAAACACTCAAATGAAGAAACTGTGGCAAGATAAGTGCTAAGTAATGCTTCGTTTCAGAGGAGATTTTTCGCTAGGATGAAAATCATCAAAATTTGGCTAACCCTGGAGCACTAGATACCTTGGAGGCCAGGGGCACCCTAGGTTTTAGAGGCCCAAATGTCAGTTTTGAGACTTGTCACTTCCAAGAGGATTTGTCAGGAATACTGTCAACTTCGTGATGAGCTATTCAGCCAACCTGAAAGGTATGTTCAACACCTGTTACGAGGAATTCAGCGAGAAACGAGGAAGGTGAAAAATGACTTCATTCAATTTAACCCTCGAAGGAGCACAAATTTTACAATCGACAAATTCCAAAATGGGGTCTTCAGGAAACAAAATCATATTGACTTATTAGATGGGGGAGTTAAGGGGATTGGTAGGGGAGAAATGAACACTGGAGGGAAAATAGCATCTTTTGACAAAGGCGCCCATCTTTTTGAGCGGTCAAATGAAGGTTTTTGATTAAATGCCACCTAGGATGTTTGTCTCACATCTGCTCAGGCTTCACAATGCATCCGTCAGTGAGTGAATCTAAGTTGCTAAATTGCCTGAGCCGGAGGTCAAACACGAGGTTAAATCTTGGTCAAGATATCAAGGAAAAAGCAAAAGAGCACATTTTGAAAAAGGCGCTTGAGCTTTTGGAGCCTTGAATGCCTTCTTTTTGATGATCTCAGGTATTCATCCTGACCGTGTTACATTCATCTCTCTGTTGCCTATCTCCGTTAGATCAGAAGTTGACTCAGCAACCTGTAGCCGGAGTTTTAGTGATATTTTGGCCAGTTTGAGAAATGGCTATCTCTGGGATGAAAAGAGCACATTTTTCAAAAGGCGCCCTTGATTTTCAACCCCCAGATGATGTTTTCAAAAGAAGTGCTCTCTTGAGGTTGTTGTGTGGAATGAAGTCAGCTCTGCAGTGAGCCAGTTATCCAGTCCTGAAACTCTGTCAAACAGAAGTTATGGAGGATTCAATTTTCCCTTCGTACGGAATGAAGATGAAAATTTTCCCAAGTCTGAGAAAAAGCGCAGCTTTTGCAAAGGGCGCTTGGATTTTTGAGCCCTCAGATCTTAGTTTTATTGTCTGCAGTCTCAAGGAGTGTTTTGATCAATTTTTGTCCTGCTCTGCAATGCAATTTGAAATAGTTAATTGGACAAAATCACCACCTTTCATGCTAGCATGCAATTTGAAATTTTAATATTATTTTATTTAGTTGACAAACCACATAAAGCATTTGGACTTGTCCAACGAACTTCACTGATTTCAAAAAGTCCTCATTTGACCTCATAGGCGTCCATTTGCTCAAGATATCACTTCTTTTATTAATTTCCTATTTTGTAGCTAACTATAAAGTTATAAGTGACCATCTTCGACACTGTTTCTGGGTGACCAGATGATGCTGGGACTGAGCAGGTGTATTCATTATGAAGCCCGCAGGGCAAGGAAGAAATGTCTACTGGGAGTCATCACTGCAAAATCCATCATTTACCACCTCAAAGAATTAGGCGCCCTTGACTAAATTGATTTTCAGGTACCAGACAACCATTTCTCCAAACTGCCATCTGACGCTTCAAACGGCTGCTGACAACAAACGATGAATGCTGCTCACTGGCAAACCAACTCATTGCATGACTAGAGGCATTCTGCATCCAACGAATATACGCAAGGCATCTGAAAGCTGCATTAAGGACCCCTAAAGTAAAGGTGCCCCTGGCTTGAAAAGGCACAAACACCATTTTGACGAAAGTGCAACTCTCAACCAGATGCTCTACTTCGACCTCTGATATCTGGAGTTGGAATGGCCTGATTCGAGCACTGTCCGTTTCTATGCGTAGCCAAAAGGACCTACGAGAGATGTCTATGGAAGCGACGAAGCAAGAAAACTGCTTCTAAGACCTCAAAAAGAAAGGCACCTTTCCCAAGATGCAATAGACGACAAGACCTGGCCATTTTCTGAACTTCCTTCGTTTTTTAGTATTTCACCAAAGACCTCGCATGTACGAGCGTTTGCCAAATCCCGGAGGCTGATGGCTGGGCTCGTTGGATAGATGGAGTAATTACGCTCAAGTCCCGTGAAGACTTCGAAAGCGAACAACTTCATCTGACAGGCCCAAAGGCTAGGCGCCTTTGGCCTATAGAAACTACAGTGAATGTTTTATGCTTCTCCGCCCGCTAATTTACGTGCCTGGAAGAATCTCTGTCACGATCACTCAGAATGTCAGATTGACGGGCTGACTGGTGCGTTGCAAAACCGGGCTAGAGTAGCACCAGTCAGCCCGTCAATCCGACAACCCTCTAAATTGAGCTACAAGGGTGCAATTTCACCATTTGAGGAAGCTCTGTGATGTGAATTGACCTTGTAATCTCATCTTCTGTCTTCAGCTGCCAGAGCCTCGGACCTCGGATCACTGCATTCGATAGCTTGTTGGATAGGCAGACTAGTCGTGAAGAAACCAAATGTATCAACCATCAGGAATACCAAGATCTAACCCCCCTTTGAGAAGTGCGCCCTTGAGCTACAGGGGCGCAAAAGCAGAAGAATGACAAGTTTTTACAATCTACAACCTCTGGAACCTACACCTTCTGATGTCAGTTACCGGAGTCACGAGTCTCGGATAGCCTCGCAGGATAGTTCATCGGATAACTGGAGTAATTTTGAAGAGACTGACTGTATTCATGAGCAAATGCCACAAAATCTAGGCCTTCAAAAAGAAGGGCGCCCCTAGGCTACAGGGGCGCAATTTTGCTCTTTCTTGAGAAATCTTCATAAATGGACCATTGAAATCTTCGCCTTAGCCACTGAAATGACCATACAAAGGTATAGTTATCGTTGTGAAATGCTCCTCCATCGTGAAATGCTTCGTTCTGAGTTTCTGATTCAGGTTCTAATCAATGGATACTGCCTTTGACTGACATAACATTAACAAAACTCCATGCTTGATATTGCCCAAAAACTGTATTCGACATCATTTTAGCAAGGTTTAGACTATTTTAAGCAAAATGCCTTGATGAAGCAAAAAATTTGGTTTGGGTACAACATGCTGTCTTTAGCAACCTGTAGGAGATCAACCTATGTCTGGCGGGTGCTTCAACCAAGGTTGACTGTAATAAGCCTCCCACATCTTCTGCCAAGAAGACAGAAATCTGTGGGAGAGAGAAACGACCATAGCTGCATCTGTGCACCTCAAAGTCATCGTCACAGTTCGCCCAATAATCCTCCATTGTAGGCTTATGGTATGAGCAACTGCCAAGACGCTCTAAATAACGACCCCAAGGATCATAGGTGCGAGTATCAATAAGATACTTGAGTTTGCAATTCTTCAACTCCTATCCTACAGCTTTGGCATCTACTGTCGTTTTGCACCAATAGATTCTGAACTGCATGGGAAAGCCTGTTTATGCTTGTGGTGCAAATGACGATGAACATCATGTAATTGCCTCAGGAACTCCATGAAAACTGTCCTATCCAAAGGATAGCGTGGAAGCACGGCTGGATTTCCTGTAAATCCGTATACGCGAATGTAGGCGTATGTAGGGAACTGAATGAACCGGTCCGCCCAATCAACCATCGCTGCTCTAGCAACTGCCGAGATACGAATGTGCAACTCCCAGTCCAAGTTCCTTACTGTGTAAGTCAAGAAAGTCTCGTGAACACGCTTGAAGTGACATTCAACCTTATTGAACTCAAGCTGATCATAATAGTGGTAGACTTTCTGAACACTAAGTATGCCCACCGTGTTCAACCCTCTAAACTAACCCTAAAAGCCATCAAGTACACGAGGTAGGAACACATGCGAAACTCGTGGGCAACTAAAAAACTGGTGATTTGCTCATGGAGAATATCGTTGATGAAGGATGCCCAGTCATAATGTGTAATGTCCCCTTCCTAGGCAGTACAGTTGTTTCAGGGGTTAGCCTATCATTCAGACCCTCGTAGGTTAACAAATGTGTTTAGAGGGTTATTTTGGCAGTTATCCAACATTTGGGGACACTACTCCATCAGTTGATTCAAGTTTTGGGCCTTGGCAGAGACTTATAGAGTCAGTTTCAGGCACTTACTATTTATAGTAAGTCAGGCAGGCAAGAGTTGCTATTTCTGGCAGGGCACTTGGTTCAGTTGGTCAGCTTAGTTTCGATCCCGTTTGATGATTTGTTGAGCAGATAGTGATTATTGAGGCATTTGATAATTATTAAAAGTTTATTAATTTGACTTTATAATATAAAGTCACTTTAATGAAAAAAATTAAAGTAATTATTTAATGGCAAATTATAAAGTATTAATACTTTATAATAAAGAGGAAAATAATATTAAATGAGTATTTTATTACTCATCAAAAAGGGACGCCATTATTTAATTATTTTGCCTAAGTCAAAAAAGGGCGATTTAATTAATATTTTAAATGCTCATTACTTGCCTTTTGAGAAGGGGTCGACTTATTGAGAGGAGATATATATTTTACAAAGACAAATCAAACTCATTCATTCATGATTATTCTAATTTGTCTATTTTTCTCTTTGAGAGCATTGGGATTTGTGAAACAAGGGTTTCTGCAAATCATTGGATATTGGAGAACGTTCTCTCTTCAAAATCAGACATACTGAGACTGTGAGATACCAGTTGAAGCTTGTCAGTTGAGTGGCTTCATTCAGAAGTCATACAAAGCTTATTGTGAAGTTTTTCATCAAGGTTTTTGGATCGATTTTCTTCATAAGGGTATTTGACTGCAGTGGCTATTCATATTCTACATCTAGCACTCATCCTAAGGCCGTACGGATTTCATTGAATGCTGGTTTGGGCCGTACTTCTACAGCAGCAAGGGCCGTACTTTTCCTGCAAGCTAAGACGCCTTGCCTTTTTGTTGGGTTTCTCCTCCAGTGGTGGCGCCATATTGATATGAAGGTTTTGCATCGATTTCTGTGAGGGAGATCTCTGTTCCCTGTGCTAGCCAAACCATTCTTCCTTCATTCAGGCGGCTGAAATAATACCAGGTTCTCCATTAAATATTATTGCCTTTTTCTTGCATGTTTGAATCTCGCAGTTGTAATTATTCTGGAAGGTCAATAAATCATCAGGCATCAAATTTTGAACTGTATTCTGTCATATTTAATCTCCTGGTATTTTATTTTATTTTTCCAAGCATTTTCTTGCAAAATCGCATTATCTCTCTTAATTGCAAAAAACCACAAAAAAATCAAAAAGAACGAAAACAAACAAAAACCTTAAATTCTCAGTTAGTGGTTGGGTTGAGAGACACCTGGTCTCTTACATAATGCTCTTGCCCGGAGATGATCCGACCAATGATGTAATACATCCAAGGCTGAAATATGTTGGCATGTACATGACCTGAGACACGATTCAAGAGTGTAATTAGAATCGCATA
>VDFB02156509.1:0-17173 GCA_007258455.2 Sequoia sempervirens | reverse complement strand
GTCACCGCGACCAAAATGTTTCATGTGGATTTTCAAAGAGATAATTTTCTCTACAAGACGTCTCCTTGATGGCAATAAGTCACAGTGACAGGTTTCTATTCTGTGAATCTTCGGTAACATATGGGTTGCTCTATGAGATGTCTCTAAGATACCATAAGGGTATAATGATGGTGAATGAAAAAAAGGTTGCATTTCAATGAGAAAACTAGTATGTCTTAATGACCAGAAGAACATTACATGAGCTCTCGACATGACTTAATGTATTCAATATGATTTCTCCCCGATGGTAGTCAAGGCGAAACCACGAGCACAAGATGATAGCATTTTAATTGCCTTCGCATACTTTTGGATGTCTCAGTACTGTTCCATTGGTGATTAACAAAAAAAAATGTTGTGGCCAACATAAGAATTGTTAAATATAGTTGCAAGCCGACATGGGGATTTTCCTGATTATAACGGTTGGTCGATATGGATTTTGGCCTACATAGAATTTCAAAATGATGTGTCTATTCAGATGCTTGTGTATAAATATGCACTCCCGATTGTAATTGAGGAGGAATATCAAATTTTAGGTTAGATATGGTAGATTAGGAATGGATACAATAGAATAAATTTCTCAGAACAAAGGCTATGTTGCATGTTTTCAAATGGTGATTTCAATGGAATTCAGTTGGTGTGGCAATTTATTTCTGATATAACAAGTTTCTTTTCAGTTTATCAGTGCACATTTGTTGTATCTCTATGATTAATTGATTGGTTCTTTCAAGGAGGGATTAAATCCTTTTGGTTGATCACAGTAGTCAGGGAGATTCATTTGGATTATTAAAGTAGAGCTTAGTAGTCATAATCCTGCATGTTTATACAAGTTATAAACAAATAATATTCGACAATTTGAGTTTTGCCGAATAAGTTGTCCACTTCTGTTTCATTCGACTCCACATACCTAACAAGGCATTGGTCTCTACAATTTCATCATTTAAATTCATTCATTTTCTTTACATCTATTAATTGAGCATTTTAGGATTTAGATTAGAAGATTGCTTTTACTATTGCTATCAATTTTGGTTTCATTTGTTCACTTCCATCTGCCATTGTTTACAAATCATTGTGCAAGAAAGATAATCATAAGTCAAGTCTGCTTCAGTCAGATAGTTATACCCACCTAGGTCTAGCAGCACCTAAAGAGTAGAAGGTTGAACGTTTTTTGACCTTTCCTATTACCCTAAAGCATATCAAGAGATTGGCATCCTCTTGAGGTACCCTTTACCTACGTTTTTGAGGGCTAACACGAGTTTCAAGAGAAATAAAAGTTGATGTCTTGGAAGCAACATGAAAGTGTTTTTTCAGGTCTTCAATCTCACTTTCATTCAAGATATAACAATTTCAAGGGTTGATCATGGTTGTCTAAGGTGAATCATGATGGATTCTAGGTTAGGGAGATGCAACTAGCCATCAAGACAAGCCTAAAGACTTGTTTCCTAAGTGATTCCATCGTCCATTATCACTCTACATTCATCCTAGGGAAGGTACATGCATCATTAGGGATCATTTGGTTGATTAGAGATATATCAAAGGGAGTAATGCATCTTCATTTTTCCATTCATGCATCATACTCTTACACACTAGAATATGATTCCATTATTTTTTCATATTTCCTAGTCTTAGACACATTTAAGGCTAGGGTTTACATTCCTATTTACATGTATGTTTCATTATTTCCATCAAAGTTTAATTACCAAACTAGGGGTTTGAATGAGGAGAACCCCCCATAAGAAAATCAAGTCTTTATTATGTTTTGTAGGTATTTTCTCATATTTAGATCTAGATATCAATTTGGAAAGAAAGAGGAGGTGTTGAAGTGCAAATCAACACTTTTGAAAAAGCATAACAAGACTAATTCACCCAAGGTGGTGAATGAGTCCCACTATAGGTGTTTTCTAGAACTGTTTGCAGATTCAGATACCCTTTTTCCTGTAACAAGTTCCTGTACAAACATCTAGATCTGGGACTGATTCACCTAGATTGGTGAATGAGTCTCATTTCTTCAAAAAGCCAAAAAATTTAGCATTTCAAATCTTCAATCAGTCATTCCTAGATTTCCAGGTGCACACCTTCTATCTTACTTCTTTTTTGTTCTATTTCATTTACTTTTCTAGGTTAGTTTGTAGGTCATTACATTGAATTAGGGTTAGTGTTGTATCTTGCATTTAATTTGTCTTTCCAAGTTCATAATTGGTGGTGAACTCCTTATTATTTTGCATTTAACCCCTAGGAAAAGCCTATTACAAGATCTCTTTCTCCTTTGCATTGAGATCTCTAGGGTTACCCTTGAATGTAGTAGGTGTAAAGTAGGTGTGCTCTATGTCCTAAGTCATATGATAGCATTCAAACCCCATTTTTCATATACCACATTTTGGTGAACCTACATCTAGAACATTAAAACTCCAATTTGGAGAGCATCATCCTAGATCTTTCCTGCATTAACATTGCATATGTTTTGCATATGTTAGTTGGCATTCTAGAGTTTTCAAACTTTGTATTAGTGAAAGGTCATATACCTTGTATTTTTTAATCTCATTTCACTAAAAAACAAGCAAAATCTACATTTTCACTTAGGATTTACATCATACAACATAAAAAGCATAAAAATCCATTAAAAACTTCTAAAATTTTGAACTCCATTTTATAGATTTAAAATTCCTATTTTTAAGCTTTTGTTTGCTATTAAATATTTCCTATTTAATTTTTCCTACTTTATGTTACATTTAATTCATTAGGAGTAGAATAATTTACTTTCATTGTAGTTGTGGATAGAATTATATTTGTGCACTTTTAATTTTCAGCATTTGTTCATAGTTCAATTAGATTAGATTACATTTGCAATACATTAGAGAACAAAACCAAAAACAAGATCCAACACCTAAGCCACTTGGAGAAAGTATCATTATTTGACTATGTTAAATCTCCCTTTCCAAGTTAACCTAACCCTCAAGACTTTTAGTAGTTATGAATTTGACATGTTAGATGAAGATATTGAGGATTTCATCTCACAAATTTCATCCACTAAGGCTTGTTATGACAAACCAAAAAAAAGAGACATCAATGTGATTCAACCTCAACTTATCCCTTACCCACCTTCACACAAACCTCAAACTAAAATCAAACATGTTTACACTATTGAACCACCTAAGAACAATGTTTTGCAGAAATCAAGTAATAATACCATTGCTCATACATACAAAACTAGAAATAATCCACAATCAAGACAAACAACTCCAACAACCTTACATTTTCCAAATCCCATATTTCCTAGTGCTCCTCATTTACCTCCACAAAGTGTGAAGGAGTTTTATCTTTTTGAACAACTTAAGAATACTCATGCAAAGATATCCCTATGGGAGCTAATTCAGAATTCTCCTATCACACTATGCTTCAAACAGCCTTGCAACAAGTTGTGATCCCTCTTAATACAAAATAAAATGATGTGGCATCTCTAATACAAGGAATGAATACAATTAATGTATAAATTACCTTTCACCAACATGAGCTCCCTCACTTGGAGTTGAGAAAGAGACATGGTGCCTTCATGATAATATCTAGATTCAATAAAATAGGAATAAAAATGACCTTTTTTGATAATGACTCAACCCTTAATGTGTGCATTGTGAAACTTTTAGCTAGATTGTGTGTGGAAAAATAAAAAAAATGAACCTGCCTCCTCATCAATTTCAAGGATTTGACAATGTAGCAAAATAACCAATCGATGTGATTACTTTACCTATTACAATTGGAAATGTTACCTTATAAACTACTATTCATGTTATTCCTCGTGACCTTTCAAACAATCTTTGTTTAGGAAGACCATCGATTCATGTAATGCATGTGGTGCCTTCGACCCTTCATCCTATCATGAAGTATGTCTATAACAAAAAGGTATACCAATTTTAAATAGACCTCAAGCTTGAGAGTTGTTTACAAATTGGAAAAGGAACAACAAGTCCTCTAAGCAGGTTGATTGCAACACCAAACATAGAACCTATAAAATAAGAGAAACAAGAAATGTAAATTGTTTTAAAATTATTGGATGATGATTGGGGTTCTTTGGAATTCACACCCTCATTTAAGGGAGAGTACATAATCACAAATAAAGAAGATGAGAAGAAGAAACAACCAATGGTAATGTCAAAAAGGAATTCAAAAGAATAATCACAAGAATCTACCTCATCCACTTTAGAAGAAGGCACAAGTTATACAACAAAATTTTATGAGATGGATTATTAATGACCCCCAAACATGAAAGAAATGGAAAGAATTTATGGGAGAGGTTATGAAATTATGAAACAACTGGGTTATAGTGGAAAATGATGTGGTAAGAAAGAACAAGGCATCTATGTTCTTGTAGAACCTAACATGCAAGAGAAAAAAAGTGGTTTGGGATATTTCCCTTCTAATATTACACAAGAAATGAAGAGACCCTCATTAAAAATCAACACTATCATGTGTAATCCTAAAACAACTAACCTTGAAGTATCCAAAATTGATTGATACAAATTGTGAAGAATGATTGGAGTTTATCAAAGATGATGAAGCCTTGAAAGAAATATTAGGCATTTATGACAAAACATCCACTCTTCCTAAAAATAGGTATCTTACATGTGCTATGATTAGTTCCAAGAAAAAAGAAGAAGAAAGTAATGATGTTGACATGAACAAAGAAGAATATAACCCTAAATTTCCAAAAAAAAAAATGTGCTTCCTTTAGGAGATACAATGGACATTCAGATGGATATTAACAATGAAGACAAGGTGACTAAATTAGGAAAGTGCCTCAATGATGAAGAAGAAGAGGACCATGGAACTTTACTTCATGACTTTCTTGAACTGTTCACTTGGACTTATTCAGATATGCCAGGAATTTATCCTAGGATTGTAATGCACAATATAGTCCTCGATGAAAATGTTAATCCCATTAGAAAAAATATTGAGAAAATGAACCCTAAGATAGCCTTACTAGTTAAGACTGAGATTCAAAAGCTCCTTGAATCTGGTTTTATCAGACCTATAGATTATTCTCCTTGGATCTCAAACATTTTCATAGTTGCAAAACTAGATAATCATATTAGGATGTTTACGAAATTTCAAGATTTGAATAAAGCATCTTTAAAATATGAATTTCCCTCGTAATATCGATATGATAGTAGACTCAACCGGAACATTCTTTGTTGTCATTCATGGATGAATTTTTTTGGTATAATCAAATGCTTATCAACCCTCAAGATCAATATAGGACAACATTTACAATAGCTTGTGTAACATTTTGTTGGGTAATGATGCCCTCTAGATTAAAGAATGTAGGCATGACATATCAATGAGTGATGACATTGATATTTCATGATTGCATAAATAATATTTTGGTAGATTATGTTGATGATATCCTCACCAAATCTTTAACAAGAAAGACATGAGATTGAGTATGGAAAATAATTTCTTTGGTGTAGATAGTGGAAAAATTCTAGGGTTTATTGTATACCATAGAGGTATTGAGGTGGAAACAAAGAAAATTGATGCTATAGTTAACATGCCACCTCCTAGAAACATCTCTCAATTATGTACCTTACAAGGAAGAATTCAAGCTATTAATCATTTTGTCCAATCTTTAGTGGATTGAATGTTACCTTTTAAACATTTGAGCCTTAAGAAAGAAGTTTAATTGAATTATAATTTATATTGTAAACATGATTTTGAGAATTGAAAGGCTATATCACTAGTCCACCTGTTTTACAACCTGCTATGCGAAACAAACAAATAATCCTATATACAACAACATCAACCCATGCTCTCACAACATTGTTGGCTCAACAAGATGAAAATGGTAAGGAACATCCTTTTTACTACATTAGTCGAACCTTGATAGATTACAAGAAGAGATGCACAATGATAGAGAAACAATGTTTGGCCCTTGTATTTGCTACTAGTAAGTTGCAAGATTACTTACTAAATGCTCAAATACATGTGATAACAAGATTTGATCCCCTACAACATCTTTTTGCTAAAATATATTTATCAAGATGATTAGCTAAATGGGTTATGTTGTTGACTAAGTTTGAACTGAAGTTTGTTTCATGACAAGCCTTAACTGACTAGTTAGCTGACATTCCTTCCCCCCTAGCATTACCTAATAAAGAAACATAACCTAATGAGAATGCATGGACAATTCAAGAGAATGAAAAGGCATGGGAATTATATTTTTATGAATCTAAGTGTAGAACATGCTCTAGTACAAGAGTTATAATAGCTCCACATAGAGGAAAACCCATTCCCTTATCATATCAATTAAATTTCCTATGCACAAACAACACCACAAAATATGAAGTGTTAATCATTAGATTATGTGTTGTATTAGCTCTGGGAGCCCAAGACATCAAAATATTTGGTTATTCACAATTAATCATTAAAAAAATAAATGAAACATATCAAGTAAAGCATGACAAGCTATTGAAATACAAGGATCTTATAATGTCTTTGTTAGGGAAGTTTGAATTATTTACCATTGACAACATCCCTTGAAAATATAATCAACATGCAAATGCAATGGATAGTGTAGCTTCCCTTATATCTCATTAGATCCTTCAAAGGACTTCACCTTCATTGTGAATACAGTTACGAAACCATAAATTGAAGAAAAATCAGATGAAGTGTTAGCAACAACCATGGAAGACTCGAGTGAATTGTAAGATATAATATTTAACTACATGAATGATGGTTCCTTTCCTGAGCCAACAATAAATAACATCTAATCCTTCCTACGAATACTAGCATGTAAGTATATAATTCTCACCGATGTGTTGTATCGAAGATCATTTGATAGTCTCTTACTTAGATGTCTTATAAAATTTGAAATACTCACAACACTTGAACAAGCTCATGTAGGTGCTTGTGGTGCTCAGTTTGGAGGAAAAACATTAGTTCAAAAAATTATCTGAATAGGATACTATTGGAGACATATGGAACAAGATTGCTTTACATATGTAAAAAAATATCACAAATGTCAATAACATAGCAATTCGATTCATGCTCCTACATATGAAATTCAAGCTCAAGTCCCTATTTGGCCCTTTGTAGTTTGGGGTTCGGACATCATTGGAAAAACATCATCACCTTCTTTTGTTGTACATACATTCATAATCACCAAAATAGACCACTTCATGAAGTGGGTAGAAGTGATTCCCCTTCATTCAACAACTGTTGATGTGATATGTCATTTCATATTGGAACACATTATTGCTCACTTTGGAATTCCTTCAACATTAGTTTCCAATAATGGTACACCATTTAAGAATAATGATGTGAATAAGTTCTTAGAAATTTTTAACATACATCACTTTTCAACACCCTACTATCTATAATCTAATGGCCAGGCTAAATCAACTAATAAAAGTTCCCTTTGAAAAATCTTAAAACAAAACCATTAAAAAACATAATCGGCAACACATATAACATATATGCTATGGGCATATTGCACAAATGTGAGAGTATCCATAGGGACTACACCTTATAACCTTGTCTATGGTACCAAGGAAAAAATTCCATTGGAGTTAGAGATTCCTACATTAAGAATCACTCTTCAAGGACTTATTGATGACAAGAATTACAAGGAACAATAGTTCCATCAACTTGAAATGCTCGACAAACAACACATCAATGCTCTTGTGCACCTTCAAGCTTATTGTAAGAGAAGAAACCATAGCTACAATGACAATGCAATTCCTTGTGTATTCAATAAAGGCCATTTTGTGTTATGTGAGAATCAACATAATATTAATGTTGACCCAAGTGATAAAGGAAAGTTCAACAATACTTGGTTAGGATCTTATATAATTAATGCCAACTATGGGTCTGGTGCATACATGTTAATAGAATTGGATGAAACACCTCTTGAAGAGCTTATAAATGTCACACATATGCACTGGTACTATTTCTAACTTGAATAGTTTGAATGATAAAGCAGTGATGTTAGAGTTAGTAGATGGAAATCTATTTTCTCTCACATGGATTCATTCTTGACAAGCAATTATTTGTGTGTCTTAAATACTAAGGTAATTATTTAAATTAACTTTTATATGGTTACTTTATATTACATACTATTCAAGATAATCTTGTGTGTTATGTTAGATTAGATCCTTATAAGCATTTAATATTCTTTAATTAGATCATAAGTGCATTTAATTTAGCATAACATATTTAATCACAATGTTGCATCTAAGAGAAACTAGAATATTTTTTAATTAGATAACATAAAACATATTAAATCATGGAGACATTCAATAAATAGTCCTACAAATATTATTTAATCAATCAAATTTCCATTTAACAGTAAGCACATAAACACAAGTAATAAAACATCAAATGCTCACACACACACACACACACACACACACACACACACACACATATATCAATGTTTTGTGTACATGTCATGAATATATACAATTCTAATGAGGTACATGACTACTAGATCCCTTAGGATCTGGTGCTCACATCTATCTAGTGGCGGTCTGTCGAGAGACAGTGGTATGTGATCATGGTCATGATCCACCGAGTATACTAAGAGAAAACTATAAGCCCCATACCTATCTAAGGGCCTCCTAATGCTCCCCTACTATACGATCTCTCTTCACCTGAAGTGTAGCTACCTTTGATTGTAGTCTCTTGAAATTTGTTGGCAATCAAGATGATTGTGCATCCTAGGTAGCCTTGGCTTAGTGGACATGCCTCCTAAGACTCTCATAGGCTACCCACAATCTGACATATAGCCTGAAAAACTTTGGATCCCACTCCATGATGCATGGGGGAACATATTTTGTATCAGTGGCCTCCTCATCGACTAATGGGGGCACAATCTCCATAGCCACCTGATGATAGAGATCATGAAGATATCTCATAGCTCCTATAAGATAGAAACCATACATATGATTAGTAGACATCATGACATAAGTATAAGCATAAAGCATGATAGTAAATAAAATATCATTTCCTAGCTCACTAGCAAAGTTGTGGGAAGCTAGCCTCATCGTGTGCAAGATGCATGGAGGATGTGCTAGCCTCTTTATGGCTGTGGGTGTTGATGCCTACTATAGATGTCGATCGTGGTCTAGTAACATGAATGTTAGATGGATCTCCCCACTCATGGCCCACTGGATACTCATTTTCTACCTTGCCACCCTCACAAATCAATTGCTCCTCCTCCTCATCCTCCTCATGTGCATCATAGTTAGGATCTACAGTCTTGTCATAATCCTCATCCATCACATCTATAAATATGTATGTAGCCCTATAGCATGTATATCATCCCCGCCCTCCCTCTCATCTCTATTGAATAGGACAACTGAGAGGAGGGATGAATCATTTGTCACAAAATTACACCTTTAATTCAATGACTGGAATTAACTCTTAATACTGCTTAAATGATTAATCATCAAAAGCCAATGCAAAAACTTAAATCCAACACATAAACATAATAACACCAAATTTATGTGGAAAAAGCAATAAGGGAAAAACCATAGTGAGGATTAACTCACACTATAGAGAATATCAAAACCAATTACAAAGGCACACTGCCTAAAATAAGGCTCACTGCCAAAGCAAGGACTCACTATCCAAAACAAGGACTCACTGTCTAATAGGGCTAACAACCCAGAGGGATCACTACCACATAGATACAAAGAAAACAAAGAATACTTTCTATAAAGAGACTACAATCCCAATGCAACAAAGGATTCCACCAAAATCACTTCACACACATGTATGGATGAATGATAGAGTTCACCTTCTGCTCACTACATTCGAAAACTCAGCATTAAGCTTTGTACTAATCTGCCACACTCACATCACACTCACACTCACACTCACTAAATAGAATCAATTTCACATCAAACTACACATTCTCTTTTCTCTTATGATTCTTCTTCTTCGATGTTTTATATTTCTTCACCACTAACTCATCCTATATTTATACCATCCTCAACTTTGAAACATCTCCAAGGTCTTCCATCCAAATCCAAATTAAAATTAGGTTGGTGCCAAAACATTCTAGGGTGGAATTAGACTGAGGGAAACCTAAACACACACTTCAATGGACCCAGAAAGATCCAACATGATTCATCATCCTCGAAAGTAGTATTTCAAATAAGGTTGGCCAAACTAGTGTAAAACACATAGAACCATTAAGCATGGATCTTCAAAATTTTGAAACTATCTTCAATAGAAATAGGGAAACTCAAATCTAGAATTGCAAGCCATAGGACTTGATCAAAGAAAAATTCAAACGAACAACATTTCTCTTGTACCTCAATCAAAATCATAGAAAACCACAATTCACAACTAATGAACACAACTTGCACTGTAGAAGAAATCAACAACCAAAAATATAGATATAACATCTTCTAAAAGCCATAAAAAACATGCCTAGACTACACAACCATAGGAACAAATCCAAATAAAAACATGAAAAAAACACTAAACATTTGCAACATATCTTAATATTAATTATAATCCTCTCAATATCCTCAACATACATAGCCAATAAAAACTAGTTGATAACTAGCTGACATCAATGACAACACCTTCAATCTTTCCATTCTTGCAACAATAACCCCCTTTGTCATTGATGGAAACACATGATGTGAAAATCCATCAAAGACAACATACTAGCTTTGAATACATTTTTTTGTTTCTCCCCCTTAGTAGATAATCTCTTAGATGCTTCTTCTCCCATTCTTCCTTTTTTTTTGCACATACTTTTTCTCCCCCTTTGACATCAGTGGAAAATAAAATATTTTACATTGATTTATCCTTTGACATGAAAACAATAATACTCACAATGACAACACTTGATACTACCTACTCCCCTTAAGAGGTAGCCACCAAGACATTAGTCTAGAAGAAAGATAGATCCATAGATCCATTAGACTAATGCATCTCCATATGCATCTAGTTCAAGAAAAGAGGGGAAATAAACCCTAACTTCTCTAAGAGATACTCAATTTAAGTATCTTTAGGAAGAGCCTTCATGAAAATATCAACAATATGATCCTTCATCAGAACATACTCAAGCTTTAATTCATTCTCCATGACCTTGAGTTTCTGCCATTTAGCCAAGACTAAAATTCAACAAAGTCTTTGGGAGGAAGAGAAGAAGAAACTGAAAGAGAAATTGAAAGGCAGAAATAGGAAATCTAGGAAATGAAAAAGAAGATGGATGAAGATGATGAAAATAACTGGTGAGATTGTGGAGTGTAGACCATCACTTAGGGTTTATGCTATGTGCTTAAAGGAATAATTTCTTTGGTTTTAGTTAATGAGAATTTCTAGAAATTTGGATCATGTTAGTCAAACATCCAAAGAATTTTATGATGCATACTAGGTGGCTCCTAATTGGCTAAAGAATTCTTTATGTGAATTTTACTTGCATGGATTGATAATTCCCTCTGAAACAAATTGGAATCCACTTCTTTACATTGGTGATATCCATTTGAGGTCACTTATGTCATGGGAAGCCAATGAAAACCTTATGGTAGACAACTGGAAGCCTATGAAGAAGTTGAAAGGGATGAGCCCATACCACTGTGATCAGAAATCATAGATCCTTACACAATGCTAAAAACTTGGCTCACTGTTGCATATGGGTTCAATGACCAACCACAAAGAGTAAAAATATTTGATGTCAGAAAGCAAGTGTATGAGGAATTCAAAAGCCAACCGTATTTGTTTTGGAAGCTTTCCTCTTCCATAATTGAAAAGAGATGGGAGAAATTGATTGTTGGGCTAAGGAAATCTAAGCCACATAGTCCCCTAAATTTTGAAGCAACCCTTGGTAGAACAGAGAAGTACATACAACTTGGTCTTTAGAAGAGGTTCGAATTATGGTTTCCAATAACATTTCAACCTATGGTTTTAATGTGGCCACTTTATCACTATCAAGCTACAAATGTTAATAAGGATAAAAAGAAACTCAGATATGAAAGATGGAAAAATTTTAGAGGTTTCTATTATAAATTGGGGATTGTGCCAAAAAGCCATATGCTCCTACAGATTTCAGGGAAACAACCAAGAAGCTTAATGTTGGTGGACCATCATTAGGTTAAGTAGGGGGATGATGAGCTCAGGATATGCTCATAATTTGAGTATCATGATGTATTTTTAATATCTTTACTTTTGCTGCTAATGGATGTTTTAACTCTTTTATTGAAGACTCTTTATCTAAAATGGCTAGTATCCTATAGCAATACATTCCTATATTCCTGTAGCCTAACATCTCAATGTGTCTTATTAATTACCTTGTTTGACCTTCCAAATGATTGGTATAATGCATATGGTTTTTGAATAATGGGATATATTTAATATGTGATTAATGAATGGATCGTGTTGTTTTCCACGCATGCTTTCTTTCACCTCTATCACCTTGTGCATCACAGGTTGTTGAAGGGAGCATGAACGAGTCAAGCGCAACGGATCTCGGCCCTGCAGTAAAGTCCATTTCTTTCACAATGTCGAGAAAGTTGTTCTAGTTAAGACACTCTATCCAGTTCATTGGGAAGAAACTTAATGATCATTAATCTGGAAATAGCGGAATGCTAAATTCTCTAGATCATGTTGAATAGATATGTTTTCATTTATGAGAAGTCTGTTCCTCAGTTTTAGGATTCATTTATGTCCACGTCTTTCTCTGTTAAGTTAGGTAGTTAGTTTTTTTTCTAGTTTAAATAAGTGTTCCTCCTACGCGAGTGAGCAAGCATAATGAGCATAGCAAGCATAGAATGTAAGAGTTAGTATTATAGTAAGAGACAAAGCTTTGTGTTAGTTTTCATATGAGCAAACAATGTATATCGTTCTGAGTTATGAATAAAAGCTGATGAAGTTCCGAGTCCAATTCTTGCATAATTAGTTGATGCTTGCTAAGGGGGCCCACTTACTAAGTATTTGTAGTTAGTTAGTTTTTTATTTTATGTTGATCATAAGTAAGATTTTGTTCCTAAAGTTTTAGTGCAAACTCAGTCTTATATTGTTCCTGCAGCATTGGGAATCCATCCTTGTGTTTGTTCCTGTAGCATAAGGCCAGTTCATAGTTTGTTTCTCAGTTATAGTTGTTATGGTTTCTGCTTTGATTAATTTTAGAAGGCTTTGCATTACATTCCTGTAGAATAAGTAGAATTCCTTTCACACATTTATTTCTGGTATATCGTGACTGAAAGTGGTTCTTATTGCACATATAGCGCCGCTCCATTTCAAGTATACGTTCCCCGGTTTGACAAAGTAAATGAACGACCATAAGAAGATGTTAGTCACCTACTAGAATGTCCAATTCCCAAGTTAGGATTTTTCGTGACTTTTATATCCTTTTGTGGATGCGACCATCCCATGCCTTACTTTTTAGACAAAATGCATTCAAATTCCTTGATATTCAAAACTCTAATGATTTCCTACTTTAATAATTGCTATGTGGCACTAGTTTATTGGGCATTTGTTAGATTTGTAATCATCTATTTTTATCGCCTTATCATCATGAAACTTAAAGAAAGAGGTTAAAAATCATTATGTCACTCAATTTATTCAATGAATTAGTCATACAATTATCATTCTTTCTCTTATTTTCTTTTATGATTGTCTTCAAGCTCTTCCTTATCAAGTCAACATGTAAACATATCAATGATATGTCAGATGAATTATCTACTATTTTTTTCATTTGAATCTATTACTACTTTAAGAATCAAGGTATGAGATTGGTATTGATTATCTTGAAAGCTTAATCATGCTTCAATATTCAAAATATATAAAATATGTGAATTTTGTTCATAAAAGGTAAGCAAATTATAATCAATTATGTCATGTTCATCCATTTCATCAAGACCATCTGGGTCTAAGTCATCATTATCACCTTCATCCACATGATCATGAGTAGATGTACTCTCAGCATAAATATCCTCCTTATTAATAATTAGTTGATTTTTACAACTAGTTAGTCTAATAATCATAAAATAATTAATGGAGGTGCACTTAAAAGAGCACCATCAACATGAAGGAGATCCACACTAGGTTGAGAGACAAAGCTAATATGACCATCTATAGCACCACCAAGAATAATCACACAAAGTGTCTTAAATTCATCATCTTAATTTGAGTTTGTAAGCATGGTATTTCCATAGATTTATACACTTATTTTTCTTGTATAGTGCTTGTGCCATGAATTCCTTGATGAAATTGAGTTTGTTGTTTATGACTGGATTCATGGCTATCTTCATGAGTAGGTCTAAATGTTTCATTCTCTACAATTTTGAAATGAGGGTCATCATAAAATGGAAATATATATATATATATATATATAATCTCTTTGTGAGCATCCTTCTTGCATGGTTTATAAGTCAAAAAATACTTGTCATCAATTCTTGTGCACTAGTCACTCTATGTACTTTATCATTTGTGTGTATATCACTTTGTGCATCAATTTTGTCATCTTCATCATGCATATCTTCTTTACCACATGCTTGGAAAGAAACCATATTTAGAACAATCAAATAATAGTCTAAAGTTGAAGGCATAATAAAAATAGTTAAAATACATTGTTGAGCTTCAAGAACATTAGTAAAAATTTTAGAAGAGATTCATTAGGCCCAAAGGGTGATATTTTAGGAATGGAGGAGAGAGGCTCTAAATCCCCTTAATTATCTATCAAATCTTTAAGATGCACTATAAGATAGTTAGGAAGAGCATTTTTCCACCAAGTTGAAGAAGAATTCTTATGTAAATGATGGGAAAAAGTTGAAGCCAAATGAATAGTAGTGAAGTACAATCTACATCAAAAGGGAATTCCCTCAAAATTAATCAATTGAGACTAATAATAGTCATTAACTTGTAAGACAAACTCACTTGATAAAAACATTAGCAAATCCAATTCCACCAAGATTTATGAAAAAGAGGTGCAAGTAAAGTTCCTAGAAGTCATGTCCACTTTCAAGAATCTACCTAGAGCATTGCCAATGGACTCATAGGTTGATATACTCCCAAAATTGTAATGGTAGGTAAGGAAATTTCACCCAAACAAACATATAGAAAAATAAGCTTATCACAATATTGTTCATGGTTTTTTGTGCAATCTAAAAGATTTACTAAATTTCATTTTCATTTGCAAACATTATGTACATTTAGAGATGGAAAGTAATGCGTGACTTCGAATAATTATACTTTAAGATCTATGAAGAACCTACCAAAATGCCTTATGAACATTAAAGTTTTCTAAGTCACCCTTTTAACACCTAAAAAAACTAAAACTCTAATACAAAAGAAAATAGTTATGCTATTTTCAAGCATCATTACATTATTTTATGGATTGAAAAGAAGGCAAGGGTCTTAGCCAAATAATTAATCTCTATGAATGAAAGATTTAAATAGTAAATAAATAAAATTAATTATTAATAGAATTTAATATGTGCAACCATTAAAATATAGTTCTAAAAGTAAAAGTCTATACAAATGTATGAATTATAAAAAAAAGTTCTCAAACTATTTTTTTGTTTAAAATACTATCTTGCATCAAAATATAAAGTGCTATATATTAAAATTTATTTCTAAACTATTTTAAACATAACTATGATTTCCATCTTTCACTAAGAGACTCCTATAAAAACTTGACTTTCAAAACCTCTTAGAATCCCAAACAACATGTGAGATAAGAGACAACAAACACTCATATACACCAAGATTAGACTAAAAGTTACCATGTTCATGTCAGGTTCACCATAATGTATGTAATTAAATAGAAACTTGGGAAACAAAGAGAAATAAAAATAAAAAAGGGAAATCAAATCCTAAGTATATCAAATTTAATGGAAACTTGAAACTAAGATTATTATATATCGAGTTGCTATTTAGGAATGTGGATGAAACTCGACATCATAACATTAAACTTGATTTACAATATATTTCAATAGATTTCACACTTTATTTCAATAGAGTAAATTTGTATAAAGAATGGTTCTTCTTATAAATGATGAAGGAATGATCCTATTAATAGATTCATCAAGAAAAATAAAATATATGGATGAAAAGAAGATCAAAGACTTGAGTTAACTAAATTGACTATGGATTGAACTCAATAGAAATTACAAATTTACAATTTCAAACCCCTTGGAGAATAATTATTAATCATTTAATCTAATGAATTGAAAAAATGAGACAATGAGGTTTTTATTTTAAAACAATGTTGACAAATGAGTGAAGATGAAGTTAACTAGTGAGAGGAGGCGAAGTTTCTAATTTGAAGATGAAGTTAAGTTGTGAGAAGATAATAACTATTAATTTATTTAATAATTTCTAATGAGGAAATTGCTAATTTGAAGAATGGGGTGACTAATGAGGTGAAAATAGAAATTTTATCCATTAAAAATGGATAATTTTCGCTCATTTAATTAAATAATAAAATCTTATTTAATTAAATGGAGAAATATGGAAAATGGTAAATCAACGAATAATGGTAATAATTAGTTATTGATATGATAATTGATGATAAATGATTAATGATGTGATAATTAATAAATAGTAAATAAAGGTATATAAATAACAAATGATTAACAATAATAAATAATTAATAAATGAGTGATATGATCAATGGTTAATGGATGATATGGTGATGATTCTAGGAATTATTGTAGTGTTTATAGTCAATGTTTAATTTGTAGCTCTCAGCATAATTCTTGCAATATTGTAACTCATCACTGTCCATGAACTTGTAAAATTTTTATTTATCTTTTGTATTGTAAAGGATAGAGAAAGCTCTTTTGCCTCTAATACCTACAACTATGATAGTTTCAGTTAATAATAAATGAATTTCATGTGAAAATTTGCACATCTAATGCAAATTACTACTTTTCTTCACATTTTTTTACCCCACAAATTCATATTATGGTGGGCTTGTAATAATATTTTACATGCAATGTACTAGTGCTCCTCTACCCTTGAACTTTGTAAGAGCTATATTTGATGCAGCATAAAAAACTATTTATATTTAAACATTACTTGCAAAGTGTGAAAAATAGTCACTTTCCTCTAAACTCTACAATGTTATTCTAATTTATAGTTAAAAAAATGTCACTCTATGCAATATATATGACTACATCACAAT
>VDFB02156508.1:0-23392 GCA_007258455.2 Sequoia sempervirens | reverse complement strand
TAAAAGCCAAATTATCTGCCATCTAGTAGGATTCGAGTCACCCTAGTATGGTAAGATTTATGCATACCTAAAAGATGATATTTTACCACCTGACTTATACTGCAACCAAAAACGTAACTTTATCTAACAATCCTCTTGATATACCCTCATCACTGATACCCTTTATCGCCGTGGTCTTGATGGTACTTTACTTCGATGTCTTGAACGTGACGAATCCGACAAAGCTTTACAAGAATTTCATGGGGGCATTTGTGGTACTCATTCGAGTGGACTAACCTTATCCAAGAAATTGATTCGAATGGGTTACTACTGGCCTACAATGGAAAGGGAATCATTCACTTTTGTTAAAACATGCTCAAAATGTCAGATTCATGGGAATCTTATTCATGCTCCCACACAAGAACTTCATTCGTTTACACCCACCTGGCCATTCTCTCAATGGGGGTTAGATCTAGTGGGCAAAATTCATCCTTCTTTTTCAAATGGGCATAAGTTCATTATCACAATGACAAAATATTTCACTAAGTGGATTGAGGTAGTACCTCTCTCTAAAGTCACTGGAAAATAGATCTCATCCTTCATACTCAACTACATTATTTGTCGATATGGTATTCCTAATGCTATTATTACAGATAATGGTCGCCCTTTCAAAAATCAGGATGTTGATGAACTTTGTGAAAGATTCCATATTCAGCACAGATATTCCACGCCTTACTATCCACAAGGGAATGGCCAAGAAGAGGCCTCAAACAAGACTATACTAAAGATTTTGAAGAAGACTGTCAATGACTCAGGGAAGGATTGGCATGTTCAACTCAATCCCGCCTTGTGGGCTTACAGAACTAGTGTCCAAACACCGACAGGAGCGACACCTTTTGCCCTCGTCTATGGAGCAGAAGCCATATTGCCTTTAGAGGTAGAAATACCTTCATTAAGAGTATCACTGAAAGGTCTCATAACAGATGAGGAATACAGAGTTTTTCAACTACAAGAGTTAGAACTTTTAGATGAAAAGAGATAGAGAGCAGCAGACCATTTAAAAGCATACCAACAGATGATGTCTCGCAGCTATAATCACAAAGTAAAGCCACGTACCTTTTAGGTGGGTGATCTAATTCTGAAAGAGAACCCATGCAATCAACAAGACAGAGAAAAGAAAGGAAAGTTTGAACCAAATTGGTTAGGCCCCTATGTGGTTATTGCAGTCTACAGTTCAGGAGCATACAAGTTATCAATGCCAGAAGGAGACCTATTTGATGAACCCATCAACAGTATACATCTTAAGAAGTATTGTCCGGCAGAAAAAGTCTTGAAAAAATAAATAAATAAATACAAAAAAATCAAAAGAGAATGTCATAGGGTGAAAACCTAGCAAACAAGCAGTCTATTGACAACAAAATACAAAAAAAATCAAAAGAGAATGTCATAGGGTGAAAACCTGGCAAACAGGCAGTCTATTGACAGAAAAATATAAAAAAATCAAAAAGAAATCAGAAAAATGCAATAAACACGGATAGTGAAAATCTGGCAAATAGACGCTATCTGTACCTCTCCATTTATTAGTTCCTTTTTTGCACTTTTCCTTTTCAGCTTTTCCTTTTTCCGCATCTCTTTTTTTTTTCGCATCTTAGGGTCATAAAATGCATCATCCTGCCGCCATCTGCCTAGAGGGTTAAAACGTCTTACCATGGCTTGATCATTTGTACATATTCCTTTCCACAAGTTGTGTCAATAAACAGGGTAAAACTCAACTGGGGGCACTTAACTTTCAGAGCATACCAAAACAGCTAGACCATGACATAGGATCTGATCATGCAAACAAACAACAAACTCACGCAACAACTTTATCCGATCATGACACACTTTTTAGCAAGATATCATATCATTGTCTATTGGATGATCCAAATATCTGAATAATGTATGAAATAACATTATTATATGTTTGACCAAAAGTTGTTTGATTTTTGATATCATTACTCTGGAGCACACTCAATGATGTACTAAACTAGAGTAGCAAGGAACGAGAATGTTTTTTCTTTTGTCTGTTGTATGGAGGTTAACAATCAATCTGATGCAAATATGTCACAGGACATGATCACCAAAGCGATATCATCGATGACAATTCCACATTTGCATCAGAAAGGTGGTTAATCTTTGTCTGTTTATACAAGAAATGCTCAGGTCATCTTGGTTCAATTATACCTCGATGCTTGTATTCGCTTGCTATATCAAAATTCATGAAAGTTGTACTCTGGTCATCATTGGCGCTAATTTCCCCTCTGATGCTTGTACATACTTCCAACATTTTAAACCATTCTATGATGATTCAAGAAGGCTTCTAACAGGCTCAACAAACTGGTTAGTTTCATATAGTTGCATATTCATTAGATCATTGCATATATCTGCATATTGGATTCACATCAGTATTTTGCAAGGCTAAATGAACGCATTAACGGTTGTCCTATAGTTTGGAGTCTTTGTGGAGGACATTTGGACATTTGATTCATTTCATCCATTCATGGTTCATTTATCATTTTATCATTCATTCTCATTTTATCATTTATTTTATCATATTTATCTTTATCATTCCCATATCATTTATTATTCATTATCATTCTCATTATCATCATCCTTCTCATATATCATTATCATTGTATCATTATCATTTTTCATTTTACCATTTAATCATTTCATTTCATCATTGTCATTATCATCTTTTCATTATTCATTTCATTATTATCCTCATCCTTATTATTATCATGTCATTCATTTTATCATTAACATTTATCCTCATTCATTTATCATCTTCATCATTACCATATCATTCAACATTCATTATAATTCCATCACTATCATTTACCATTATTGTTATCATTTATCATTTAATCATTGTATCACCCAATATCATTTATCATTTTACCATTTATCATTTCATCATTTATTTAATCATTTTAATCATCGCATATCATTTCATTTACCAATATCATTTATCATTTTACCATTTATCATTTCATCATTTATTTAATCATTTTATCATCGCATATCATTTCATTTACCATCATCATTTATCATTTTATCATTTATTCATCATTTAATCATTTTATCATCTCATATTGTTTCATTACCATTTGCATTTACCATTTTAGCATCATCTCATTGTCATCATATTACCATTTTCATTACATTCACGTTACACACACCTATCATTTATCTTTTCATCATTATTCAAACCACATTCATTATCTATCATGTCACGATGCATTGCATACATTGCAAAATTCAAAATTAAATTAACATCTCACATATATACATACATCATCACAAAATCATTGCATTCACATCATAATTACTACACCAACCTACATCATAATGATTAGTTCGCAAACATAGCAAAAAGCATATCAAAATCCATCTCATATCATACATGCATACAAGTAATATCCATCTCATATCACAAACACATGAACATCTCATCATTAGAAACATTGCCACTACATATCATCGCTCATCAAAATAATACAAATGTCCAAATGTCCAATGAAGCTAAGAAAAGGTCAGAACATAATACATAAGACATGATCAAAACTCAGTATACATAACAAATCAGCCCCAAAATGGCTAACTGGTGGATGCCCCTGAAGGAGCTGGTCCAGAAGGAGGTGGCCTGCCACTCGTACCTGCATCAGGATCCTGTCGAGGCCCTGTAACCTCTCTGCCATGTGTCGATGTCCAGGATCGGGTCCTCATCCTGCTGTGAGATCTGAGATAAGGCTCTCGCCACTCGGGAGGGCATAGGTCCTCATAACGAACTCTATAGTACTCGGCCTCCCTGGCAGCCTCGAACCCCTCTGCAATGGCCTCTCGTAAGGAGGTACTCTCTACGGTACCCATCAGCCTCTGTGCCACACCCTCGGCCTCTAGTGCTCACCGTCTAAGGGCATCCCTCTCCACTATCAACTGTGACACCTGGGAATCCGAGGCAGGTACCTATGCCTGTGCCTGTGTCTGGGCCTATGCAAGCTATCCCTATAACTGCACTATCATGCTCTGAGCCTGCACTAATTGACTCTGTAGTTGTGCCTACTACCCCTGAAAGTTCTGCACCTGACCTTGCAAAGCATCTATCTGTGCCTGTTGAGATGAGGATGTCACCCTAATCACTATCTGAGGCCTACCACTGGATCTGGTCCGTCGAGGAATCGGTACTCTGCCTAGGCTATCTAGTCTCTACTGCCTCTCCTCATCCCCATCATCTCCATCATCTCCGTCATCTGAACTGTCCTCCTCCTCCCCATCTCCACTCTCCTCACTCTCCTCTCCCTCCTCCTCCTCTCCTCCACCCATAGCCTGCTCTCCTCCACCCATAGCCTGCTCCCCATCGGCCACCCCTCCCTATATCCCTGCCCCTGGTTGTGGTGCCACTCTGATCGCTTGTGCCTCATCTGGCACTGTGAACCGTGGAAATGGATGCGTGTGAAAATACTGGGCATAATCATCTGTCATCCCTGTATCCAATACCTCTGGCCTATCCGCCCATACCTCGGGCTGTAATGAGGAGTACTCTGTATACGCTGCCTGGTATGGAATGCATGGCACCCATCCTACATCCCCCTTACGCTGCCCATAATGAACAACACCTTGGGGCATCCCTTGTGTAAAACCAAACTACCGCAGAACACGCAGTGCCAGAAACCTCTCAATAATAAAGGTGTTCGCCCTATCAAATAATGTGGTCAGCAAACAAAAGGCATCTCTAGGTGATCGGTCGCCCATGCTTCACAGTCTGTGTAGGGCCTCTATATCACCACATCAACATCATCCAAAACTCACCGCCAGTACTCTACCTTTCCCAGCCTCTGCTGGACAACTGCACCAGAATATGCATACACATACGGCCTCCCTGGTGGTCTCACTCTAGTGCAAAGTGGTCTCGTGACAGCAATGTGCTCCCACGCCCAGATCTGTAACAATGTAACTCCACTCACCAGGCTCGTCGATCCTCCATAAACAATCCGATGTAGATCATGGTACATGTCTGCTAGGACACAACTACCCCAGGAAAATCTATGTGGCTGAGTGATCATCCACTCCAGCATCCTCCCCCAACCCATGACAAATCCCTTGGACCGATGGTCCGGTCCAAGGAAACCTCTGACAAATGCAGCCAACACTACAACTAGAGCGGGATACCTACTGAAATCATCCCAATTTATCCAGTACCCATAAATGCCTGGATCACCACATATCCACTGCAACGCCTCAGTCCCACCAATCTCCTTGTGTTCATAAACCACAAGGGCTCCAACAACCGGAATCCCTAGAATCCGATACACATCCTCTGGCGTCACACTCATCTCACCCGTCTGCAGGTGGAAGGTGTTATGCTCTGAGTGCCATCTCTCGGCCAAGGCCGTCAATAGCCCCCTATTGGCCCAAATGCCTTGCAGCATGGCCAACAACGGTCCCAATCCACAGTCTGCTATCACCTGTAACTCTGCAGGAGTCAGCTCTCCTATCCGCTCCCAACATAATGGGAACCGCTCTCTGATATGAAGGCTTTTGAAAGCCTCCTATTTTGTTCAACCATCACAACAAATCCATCAAATCAGACTCATATCACATAACATATCAATGACCCATATCAAGTGTTACATCAATCTATCAGCATGTCAAATCAATCTACTCTATAATCATTTACTATTTGTTTTTCTTTTCAAGAAAGCAAATTTATCAATACACGTATCATTTTCTGTTTGTATTTCAATCATAAATGCAACTTTTTATCTTCATTTTACTATTTGTTTTCTATCGCAGAATGCAAATTTATCACGCATCTACTCTTTGTTTTTCAATCGCGAGAAGCAAAGTTATCAAACTCACATCACTCAATCATTCAGTTTACTCTTTGATATTTGTCACAAAGTTATCAGCTATCTACTCTTTGTTTTCTCTTTTGAAGGCAATGTTATTAGTTCTCTATCAGATTTTCTATCCTATCAGTAGGCTGGTCCTACAATTTATCTATCTATTGCCTAAGGAAGCAATTTTAATCATCATTTTTCATCGCACAGGCATTTTGGGCAAAATTTCCTTAATGCGCAATTCTATTTCCCATATGCGCTAAAAACCCTGATGCGCTAAACTTTTTCTCCTATGCGCTAAACTGTTTCCCCGATGTGCTAAAACTCTGCATGCGCTACTCTATCTCTCGAATGCGCTACTCTGTCTCTCGGATGCGCTACTCTAACATTTTGGACCAAACCCTAAATGTGCAGTTATGTGCCCTAGATGCGCTAAAACACCTACCTAGTGATTTTGCCCTATATGCGCAACTCTATCTATCAGATACGCTAGCGGATCATTTTTTACCCTATCCCTAGATGCGCTACGAAATTTCCTAGATGCACTAAAAGATTTGTCGAATGCGCTAAAACTATCCCTAGATGCGCTAAAACGTGCGAAATAGTTGCAAACCAATTTAAACACAATTCAAATTTGATCTAAAAAGCAAAATTTGACAACATAGAGGGTTTGAATCACTCACCGGTGGTCCATACGCCATTGGTCTCTGATATCGTTGCGTTCGCTCGAACCTATGTCTGTGCACGGGGATCACCATCTCGCCAAGTCACTCTCAGAGCTCAAATTTTACTGTAGCAGCAGGGTGACAATGTCACTTCATTTTACCCCTTTTACCTTATAAGGGTCTTTTTAGGATGGGGATTAATGGCATTTTCCATTTTTCATCCTCTTTTTCACTAGGGCATCAGACACATCATCTATCAGGAGCTAAATCACTATTCCCCTATCACTATCAATTTCTTCTTCCGTGATTTATCTCCCGATGGGGCATCATCATCAATATCAAAAATCAGAAACATATCAGGGGCAAATTTTTATTTTTCTTTGAAGCAATGCGTTTCACACATCACTTCAAAGAGGGGAAAAATGTATACGCATAAAAATGGTCATGTCTATAATCCTGGCAATTAATTAAATATTTATTATTTAATTAATTTTTCTAAAGTCTTCTACATATGATTAAATTTAATTAATTTAATTATATTGTTTCATTCATCTTATTCTTCCTTCGTAATTAAATAAATTTATTTTATTTAATTATTTTCATATGTCCACTTAATTAATTAAATAAATACATTCTATTTATTTAAATTAATTATCACTGTTTGAATTTAAATTAAATCTTTTGATTTAATTAAGTTTAAATAATCTCTTTTTCTTCTATTTTAATTCTTCTTCTAATTAATTAAATATTTCATTTAATTAATTTCATAAAAGTGATTTAATTAAATAGATCTTATTTAATTAAAAATATCTTATGCTTTCTTTCTAAATCAAAATTAGGTATTTTAACCTGATTATGAAATCTTCTCATATGATGATTAAATATTTTATTTAATTATGAGATATTCTGCATTTTTCAATAAAACATGATTAAATCTCTTTTCTCACCACAAGCTTCTCTTCTGCTTTTAAAAGCTTAATTAAATATTTTATTTAATTAAGAAAAGCTGAATGTCATCCACAAATAAATATTTGAATTTTTAATTCATTATTTATCAGCTTTTAAATCTTTCTTTTATTCTTTTTAAAGAAGATGATTTCTTATCTTCTTATCTTCTTCCTCTTTCATAAAAATGGAAAAATCTTGTTTTTAGGTTTTCTTCTATTTTCTCTTCAATTTCATCTTTCTTCAACCGTTCGATCTGCCAGGAATTATCACAACCGTTAATCGAGACAACCAATCAAAATCAATCGAAAAACTCTATAAATACCTGTGTGAATCCAAGCATTGGTAATAGGAAATTAATTAGAGTTCATGCATTTAGTTCATTTAGCATTTTCATCTCATAGCATCATGCTTATTTCAAGTTTATTAGTTCAAATCATCATCATAGCTTAATCTTGCATCTACATCATAGCAAAATCTCATTCTTTAGGAAGACAGTTTGTTGAGCCTAGCCTACAATTTGAGAACACAAAGCTGGAATCGACAAAAACACTAAAGATAGAGGACGATAGGACGACAATGGAAGCAGGATACTGAGTTTGCACTTCTTTACTCTTTATATTTTGCTTTGATATAATGTCCTATTGGTGTGTTTGAACAGTTATTTTTAATTCATTTACGCATTCATATTTTCATACACACAACCTCCACCATGCAACCTAAAACAACTAAGAAGCCTTCAGGGTAAAGTGGAATCCATTCAGTGGTTCATAGCTCAATTAGCTGAGAAGTTTCAATCATTCACTCATCTCCTAAAGAAGGATATTTCTTTTAAGTGGAACCAACAGTGTCAACTTGTCTTTGAAAAAATCAAAGAATATGTGGCTCACTCACCAATCCTTATGCCACCAATTCTTAGTAAGCCACTCCTGTTGTACATTTCAACTACTTCAGTGGCACTGGGGGTATTACTAGCATAGCATGATAAGTCATCAAAGGAAAGAGAAATCTATTACATCAGTCAGACCCTAGTTGGTTATGAGCTTAATTATTCCTCAATGGAAAATATTTCCTAGCTATGGTTTTCAGTTCACAAAAACTCTAACATTACATGGGCAGTCATCCACTAAAGCTAATCTCCAAGGTTGATCCACTCAAATACCTGTCATCTAGAACAATTCTAACTGGTCACATGGCTAAGTGGGTCATGCTTCTAAGCAAATTTGATATAGAATATGTGGATCAAAAAGCTATTAAAGGACAAGTGATAGATGATCAACTAGCAGATGCTCCCCTAGTAGATGCTTATCCTCTGGCAATAAAATTTCCCAATGAAGGGGTCTTCGCAGTAACAGAAGTGACCACATGGACACTATACTTTGATGGGTCATACACACACAAGGGATCAGGGGCAGGGATCTTGCTTGTCAATCCCTAAGGTGATTATATACCAAAGTCATTATGATTGGCCTTTTTGTGTACAAATAATATAGTTGAATATGAAGCTCTTCTTACTAGCCTCAAAATCACAATCCAATGGAATATCACCCACCTAAGATTCTTTGGTGATTCTCAATTAATCATCAAATAGGTCAATGATGAGTTTCTCACAAAATATGATAAGCTACTGCCCTACAAATGCATGGTAGATGACTTTAAAAATTATTTCACTTCCATCCAGTTTGATCATATTCCAAGAGTCCAAAACAAAGCAATGGATGCCATGGATACCATTGGTTTCGTAATTGACATGCCCAAAGACAAAACAAAGTGTGAGTTCCTCGTTGAACAACTCTTAATCTCAACATACGATATCCCAGAAAGTGAGATGGTGTGTGACATTGTAGGTACCATGTCTCCTTGGTAACATGATATCTACACCTACCTTCATGAAAATATCCTACCTCCTGATCTCACATGAAACCAGTCTTTCATCCAATGAACATCCTATTACACCATTGTAGGTGATATTCTTTATTGACGTGGGTATGATGGAACCCTCCTCTAGTGTCTAAATGGGACTAAAGCCCATATTGCATTAACAGAGGTACATAGTGGTGTATGTAGGGCCCACTCAAATGGTGTGGCCCTAGCTAAGAGCATTCTCTAAGCAGGATAATATTGGCTTGCATTAGAACATGATTCTTGTGAGTTCATCAAGAAGTGTTTACCCTATCAACAACACGGTGATTTGATACATGCTCCAGCACAAGATTTGTAGTCTCTTGTAGCACCATGTCCCTTCTCTCAATGGGGTTTTGACATAATAAAAAAAAATTATCCCCCATCCTCTAATGAACATACAAGTATGTGCAGGATCATGATGGGCCAAAAAGTGGCAATATTATGGGTATTTGTAGGATATGTGGCTGACAATTTTTTTTTTACCCAAAATTGATGAAACAAAAAGGGTTTTTAGAGGAGACTCTCATATTTCCACCAATATAAATTATGCTTTAATTTGAATTTAATAAATTATTATTATTTATTCTCTATTAGATTTATGACTAAAGTCCTAATCGATAGGCTGATTACAAAACATCTATAACTTTCAAATGGTATCACATTTTTTGAATCAAAAACATGCATCACATTCTATGCTTCACATACTATAGGATTTTAAAAAAAAAATTAAATTTCATGAAGTTTTGACCAAGTTAAGGTGGTCAGATAGACGAGTTTTTATATATTTTAAAAGTTGTAATAAAAACCATAATACTAATTATTTACTTGAAAATTACAAAAATATGACACATCTGGACATGAACTCTACTTATAGAGAAATTCATAAAAAAATATATCATTTTACTGTGGTTAGGGTGGTCGACACTTTATTTTTCCCCTGAAATTTGGCAAATTAATGCGATTGAAATTTCAAATTTTCACCAAATAGATTTTATTTATTTTTAAAACAAACCTAGTAGTTTAGAAAGGGTTTCAAATTCCCAATTCCTCCGTATCCCTATCTTCTTTTTACATTATTCTTCGGTGCCAGCCTGCAGATAATCAGTCCAATTTTTACCAAGTTGCCCGAATACTGAATTTTTCTAATTTTTGCCACTGGCGGCTCCTAGTTTTTCCTATGAATGACCCCACAGGCTCATACCAATAGTCAAATGGAATGAAAATGTCAAGCAGTTAAATGCTGTTCTCAAACGCGAGCTGCTCAAATTTCAAGTTAATCCTCTTCCTGTTATTCTCTCATAGATATGGAGACTATCACCAATCAGCTTCTAACAATGGAATGCTCAACTGTTACCAAACAATACTTTTTCGGGTGACAAATTCCTCCAATTCCAACATTTTTGGTCCATGCCTTATTACCCCTAGGGTAATGGTCAACCCAAAGCCACCAATAGAACCCTTGTTAGAATCCTTAAAAAGGTGGTCAACAATACTAGTCAAGACTGGCACCTTCACATCCATCCCGCCCTTTGGGCATATCGCACTTGCATCCACACCCCTACTGGTGCTAGTCTATATTCTCTCATCTATGGTGTCTAAGATATTTTTTCAATTGAGGTAAAAATCCCATCAGTGAGAATATCCTTGAAGAATCTTATTAGTGATGAAGATGCTCGAGTTTTGAGACTCAACCAGCTAGAACTCCTTGATGAAAGATAGATCAAAGCATATGACCACATTCAAGCCTATCAAAATCATCTAAAAAGAAGCTACAACAGGAAGGTTCATCCTCACCATTTCAACATTGGTGATTTAGTCCTCAAGGAGAATAAGCACACTCAACAAGACCGATAAAAGAAGGGAAAATTTGAAATAAATTCACTAGCTCCTTATGTCATCACCAAAAATTATGGATTAGGGGCTTATAGACTAGCTACACCTGAAGGAGAGCCCTTAGAGGATCCCATTAACATCATGCACCTAAAAATGTTTGACACTTAAATCAGCTAGGGTATCCTCTCTTGCAAAGATAACAAAAACAAAAAATAACAAAAAAAAGGTATAGAGAAATAATTTGTCCAATGGTGAAAACTTGGAAAACAAGCACCTTGGATTAGTACCATGATGAAAACTTAGTAAATAGGCATCATGTGTAAATACTCCATCTAGTTTACCTCTACACTCGGGGGCAACTATATCCCCTTCATCCATATCCTCCATCCCACTTGTCTCCCACATCCTACCCATCATATCCCATCTATCTCCAACCCCTCCATCCTTCTTGTGATCTTGATAAAGACAAGGGAACCTATATATGCATGCTTTGGATTCCTCTTGGTATACATTCCCTTCATCTATACACTATCCAATTTCTTATCCACATCCATCTACTTTCTTTGTCCACCTGTCATGCTACCATTAGCATCCCTTACTTATCCATACATCCTATCTACATCCATATCCCTACCTTATCCACCCATCATATCTTCCTCCACTCATCTCCTTTATCTTCCCATCCACTCATCTCTCATCCCTCCTGCCTCATCACACATGACATATCTAGAGTGGGGGAATCTGCTTCCTTTGTGACATAGTGCTTGGAGACGACATTCATCCATCACATCATCCCCTCCATCTACCCATCCTTATCTTCCTATCCTTCACAAAAATCTCTCTTATCCCTCCTCCTTATCCCTCTATCCATCCATCATAGCATCCCTTCCATATCTCTATCCTTATCTTCCTATCCATCCAAATCTTTATTCCTCTATCCATCCATTACAACATCTCTTCCATCCCCCCATCCTTATCTTCCTCTATGTCTATCATAACATCCCTTGCCTCTCCCCATCCTTATCTCCTTACACATCCACAAATTCTTTTCATCTCCCCATCCAAACAATCCCTTCCATCTCTACATCCTTATCTTCCTAGCCATCCAAACAATCCCTTCAATCTCCCCATCCTTATCTCCCCATCCAAACAATCCCTTCCATCTCCTAATCCTTATCGTCCTTGCCATCCAAACAACCCCTTTCATCTCCCCATCCTTATCTTTCTATCCATCATAGCATCCCTTTTGTCTCCCCATCCTTATCTTCCCATCCAAACAATCCATTACATCTCCCCATCCTTATAGATCCTATGCACTCATCTCTATCCTCATCCCATCTCATAATCCCTTGTCATTGGTATCTAGTTATAGGCTTCCCCCCATGCAATCCAATGCCATCTATCCCACTATCATCACTCCCACTTATTTCCCATATCTTTCTAATCTCTTATCACTTTTCATCACTCATCCCTCCATCATCTCATCATCCCAATTCATCTTTTGCTGATTTGGATAACTATCCTATCCCTGAGTTTCACGTAATCATCATCATCCTATCTTATATAGTAGGTCTATCTTGTATCATCGCATCAGTCCCATCTTTTATCCACTTATCAGCAATTCCCACTGAACCCCCATCCCATCATTTTTCTTTTAATATCTTTACTGGGCATTACCCTGCTCACAGCTGGCAAGGCCGGATCTTTGATTAGCCCCAAATGTTCTTTTTTCCATCCCTAGCTTGTCACCCATCAGCAGTCTACTGTCCCTTTCGTTTTTAGTTGAAATATGAGGGATTTGTGAATCTTTCAAGGTAGGGTAGGCTGAATATTTGATTGAACCCTGTTCAGTAGGGTCTTTAGGGATCTCATCTGCCTGCATGGCGAAGTACTCTCATGGTCAATAAAAGGGCTCATCAGTGATGGCCCTATTCTGATGAAGTTCTTCATAAATGAGACCATTCTATCGGCGAGATTCCTGAATTTATCTTTTGGAGTTTTGGGTAATCATGACCCAATTCCTTTTAGTTTAGTATCCATCTCTTTGGTCCTAATAGGAGGGTCCCTCCCATGAATCCTCACCTAAACCTGAATCATCCCTTGGATCACAAAGTGCATGATTTTGAAACTGACAAGAATTTCGGATACCTTAGCTTTGTTTAATAGCCTTGAGCCCTATTACAACTCTGCTTCATGCTGCCATGATTCAACACATTGTAGTGCTTTTGAATGAAGTTAACATAGGCATCTGGATCATTTTACTTCTGGCTATTTTCTTGAAGGTCCCATAGTGTTCCAATTCCCAAGAATCACGAGGGTCTCAGGACAAGAATCGGGTATCCCTTTAAAATAAAGGGTCCCAACACCAGTCTCTGTTCAAATCACCAATGACCTTTAAAGTTAGGTAGCCCTGTTGTTAGCAAAGGTTTATGTACACAATACGTAAAATCTTGACTTTGGTTCTCATACCTAGTATACTTGCTTTTTGAATTTAAAAAATTAGTGCTCTAAAAATGGAAAATTGCATTAGGATTGCATTACATTTTCCACTCCATTGCATTGCATGTATCCTTGATCCCTTCTCTAGCCAACCCATGACCTATGATTTTGGTTGTGCAAACATTCATCCCCCCATCTCCCTTTCTTCTCAGGATTATCATCATCTCTTCAATCTTCTTATAATAATATATATTGGTTATTCTAAGCATCTTTTCCTTCATCGTTTTTATTCTTTTCATCCCTCTCACATCTCAATCCAATCCTCATAGATTCAATCGAATTACATCCTTGGTCTTATTCCTAGCCTTGCTACAAGACTTGATCCAATCATCATCAGGATGTATCCTTCCCTATCATTTGGTGTTGTTTTGGGATGTATCTTTTCCTCATCAACAACGCTTTCATCATCATCATCATCAGGATGTATCCTTCCCTATCCTTGTGTTGTTTCAGGATATATCATTTCCTCATCAACAACACTCCATCCATCATCAACCTATTTTGGCTTGTAGTTTGATTGGGGAAACATCACCTTTGTCCTTAAATCCATTTGTGCTTCTCAATCTCTTGTCGCTTATCATCCTCTCTTATCCATCAATTTGCATCATCTTCCTCATTTACCCTTTCATCGTCACATCCATTTCAAGAGTACACCCGTGTTCTCTTAAACCCGCATGTCCTCTCGAGGAGGCATCCTCAATCCCTAATATTCATCTTCACTCCCATCATTCTTCTTCCTAGTCACTCCTTTGAATGACTGGGGCATCTTTCCCAATCTAATCACCTTATTCTTGGTCTTATCAATTAATCTTCTTTGAAATGATGCTACTTTGTAGCACCATCTCAAAGAAGGGACAAATGTAGACACCTAAATTTGGACACTTACATTGGTCTAAATCTATCCCTTTTAGTCTAAATTCCCTCTTACTTGCATTAATTAAGTAATATGACCATTATTTAATTAATGCTCCTAAAGTCCTCTAAATCCCTAAGGTATCTAGTTAAATAATTAAACAGCTTACCCTTTATCCCCATTTTTCCTCAAAGAATTAAATAAATAAGACATTTATTTAATTACTCACATGTCACATTCTCCATAATCCTTTGTTAATCTATATTAGTTTTATTAATCCATGATTAAGATGTGCACACCCTTAATTAGGATCAATGTCACATCCTCCATATTTTTCCACTTGCCTCTAATCTTTCATTAATCTTCTTAATCACCTATTTGCACAACCTTAATCTAATCCCCTTGCTACATTTAGCATACCTTTTTGGTCAACCTTCATAATTTCTACATTTAGTTGAGACCCTCTTCCCCATGTGAATTAAAAATTCACGTTTATCCCCCCAAGAGTCTCCTCTTCCCCATGCAAGTTGTTAGGAGTTCTAGAACTCCCCACTTGTCACATCACTCACATGTGGACAAGTACTTACCTTTTTTAGAACCTTGTTTTATCCCCAAGGTACTCCCAATCATGTGAATTTAAAATTCACATTTATTTCCCCAATCACTTCTTTTTTCCCCATGGATATCTTTGAGGAATACTAAAATTCCTCATATGTCTCTTTCTTCCCATATGGGGACAAGAAATTCTTTTTTAAGGAAATATCCTCCCAATCCCAAGGTACTTACAAGTACCTCCACCTCACATGCCCTTTTTCCAACTCACTTGTCTTTTTGACATCTCATCCTCTACATGGCAAGATGTGAGGGCTTGTGAGTCCTCAACTCACCACAACCCTTCATCTTGCCAATGTTGGAAAAATCTCAACCTTCCAATTCTCTAGAGAAACCTCCCTTAAAATGGAAGATTTTCTTTCATTTTCTTTCATTAGGCATTCATCACATTCAAGCTCTAGCTCTCATACTTTCATTCTTGCACTCATATACCTCCATAGTTGCATGTTTTTAAGCTTTCATCTCTTGCACTTATATTCATCAATCCAACTACCCACATAGTTCATTGCATTCCTCATCTCATTTAGAAAATTTTGCATCCATTTTCATCACACTCTTGTCATCAAGGATCATACAAAACATCAACCGTTAAAGGGCCAACCAAGGAGCAACTCTTGCAAGGTAAAAGTTTTCTTTCTTTATCTTTATTTTGTTTGAGTTTAACATTTTGTTTTGCATCACTGAAGATAGGTAAATGCACTGATCACACTAACATATAAATATATTCATTCATTTTTCTATTCTAAAGATAAGAAAATAAAATCATATCATATGGTTAACTAATTTCTATTTGCAAATTTTAGGGGATCCGACAGTGAAGAACGATGCATTTTGATAATGACGGATGATTTGTCCTGACGACTGAATAGTTATTCTTTCCGGACCCTTTCTTTCGAGCAAAGCGCAAAAAAAGGATTTATCGATCTTTGATCGATTTTTACTTTTCCTTATTATTATCCTTTTTTCTTCGACGATTTTTCTTCCTTTCCTGATTTGATCGATTTGTCCTTCCGGATTCTTCACTCCCCATTCCATCCTTCCCTCTATTCCTCCCATCCCACACACTTTATCTCCTTTTCCCCCTCTCTCATGCCTTTGTGCTACAAATCTCCCATCTCCTTGAGTAATGCCAACATTTCCCTCTTTAAACCCCCTTCTTTAACCAACCCCATATCACACACCCTTTCCAATGAAACCTCCTCTTGACACTTGGCTATTTCCTCCTTGATAAATCTCATATTTTGTGATCCCTTGATCTTTGAATTACATCATTCCTCACAACAAGAGTATAAAAATATAATCTTTTACCCTTCATTATCATCAATACATTTTCAATTAGTTGTGTGCTACCATTTTTGTATTAAAAATGATCCAAATATACCAAGATTATGTTGGTTTAAAGAGAAATCCACATCCCATTAATAGTATTCAATCAACCATCTAAGAGACCATATAAAATAGAGGAAGGGTGCGCTCCATTTTAACTCTAAGGAGAAAGGTTATTTAAAGTAAAGGGAGGGGTAGGTGGAAAGAGAGAGAGGAGGGAAAGAGCGACAAAGGGAGGGAGAGGAAGGTTAGGAGGGATCATGAGAGAGGAGAGAAAGAGAGAAGTATAGAGGGTTGGGAGAAGGCATCAGGAGTTCCTAAAAGTGGTAGGATTAATCAAAATTACATTAATGGTAGATATGAGTACATAAGTATTAGGTAGATCTATCAATCCAATAGCTTACTTTATTTGAGTTTATTTTTTTAGTATTGCATTTGTCTTCACCATGAACTCCTTATGTACCTTCTCTTTCAATATGTGGTAGATTTAACTACTTATCATACAAGTGAAAATTTCCCTTTTATTCCATTATTCAACATCATTGTCACATTTAGGAGAGGTAGGTATAGAGAGTTAGGGAGAGAGAGGATAGGTGGACGGAGGGAGAGAGAGAGTGAAGGGGGAGATTGGGAATAGAAGGACCCAAAATGGACTTAGTAGGAGAGAGAGATGTGCTACTAGATTAGAAAGACATATTAGAAGGTTTCCCCCATGAAGTGGCATTAGAAATATATTAAGAACATTTTTTTTCTATAATGTTTGCATATTTTTGTGTGTTCAATTAATTTTTTCTTGTAGGCTCATTACAATTTCTAGTTTTGACTTACACGCATGTTCTTCTTTTGGTCATCATACTCATGGTTCTTCCTACTTATTTAAAAAATGTCCAAACATGTTTCATGTGTCACAAATCCCTTATTTGAGCTAGTTAATGGGGAGGTGTCAAATGCTTGTTATACTTCAATTATGACATTTTTCTAGATGATACAAATGAGAATGTGTTGATCAATTGTTGTTGATGCAATCTTCCTTGTGATGCTAGTAATATTATTTCAAATAATGTTATAGATTCAATACATGTTTTATATTTCATTATTTATTTATTTTATGATTGAGATGAAATTTTCCCAAAGAATTTGTAGTTAAGGATTCCTCAAAATTACTCATTTTGGCCATTTTTTGGTGTAGATTATTACAATATGCATAAGAAAAGATTTTCATTACAACAATTGTAGGTTGGAAAACACTTGGTGTTATGAAACATGCAACCCACATGTTGTTGTAAAACTCTCTACACATAACAACCTAATTGATTAGTCACCCCTCAGGTCAATTTAATTAGTTTTGTGTATCTCCACCTAGAAATCGTCACCAAGCTCTCCACCTTTGAGCTTATTAGAACAAGAAAAATGCAATCACTCACAACCCACTATGTTTTCCAACCTATGATTATTTTGTGCCTTTATTATTCCAACATATGAGGAAATTGATGAGGGAGTAGCTGATTTAAATATTCTAGTAAAATATATGAGAAACTGTTAAAGAAGATCATGACAATGAATAGTAGGGGATGTTAATAGGTAAGAGAAATGAAGATGAGGAAAAATGTGTGTTTCATCTTTTCCTCACTCTCTATACCTACCTCTCCCTCTATTTATGATTTAGAAGTGTTATGATTGGTAGGTATTGTATTATATATGATTTAGAATTGTTGTCTTTTTATACTTAGACATCCACTTTGGAAGTCATGGATTATAAATGACACAACCAATAAATTTGAGGGACTTGGTGAGGATCCATGACAATTTTTTAAGTTGAAATAAGTCAAATTCATTGGTGCAAAATGAACCTTGCAAAGGAATAAATAATCTAAGACTTGATAAATATCTACAAATATTTATCACTTGAGATTTCTCATAACTCACTTGAGATTCACTTGAGATAATCATCCCTCACTTGAATAAACACTATCCCTTGTTGGAAAACACACTGTCCCCTATTGGAAAACACACTATCCCCTATTGGAAAACACACTATCCCCTATTAGTTATTTGGTAAGGGATGATCATATCACTAAAATTTGGTAAGGAAGAGAGGGAAGGGGTGAGTGAACAATAATTGGAGGGGTAAATGGAAAGAGAGAGATGGGGAAAGATGGAAAAAGGTAGGGAGAGGAAGGCTAGGAGGGATAGTGAGAGATAGAGAGATAGAGAGAAGTATTTCCAATTGTATTTATTCCATGGAATTCTTAAGTTCAAGAATATATGACTTCATTTATTCAAATCCACTCATAGCATGATCTCTCACTTTCTTTTCTTGCACAAATTCATATGCAATATAAATCCTCATGACTTTATCCACTTTTGAATTTCCATTTTCCCATTACACATACTACACATGCACCTTTCTCAACTTCTCAAGAGAAGGAAGAATCTCTTCAGTCAATACATTATCTATCTAATTCACTTTGGTCTACTTCTTTTTAAGTTTTTTTAGAGTAGATTCCTTTTTCATTTCATACATTATAATACATGCTATCTCTAGTTCTATGTTTCCATTTTCCCATTGCACATAGTGCACATGCTCCTTCATCAACTTCTCAAGAGTAGGAAGGATCTCTTTATTCAATACATTATCTATATCATTCACTTTGGTCTACTTATTTTCAAGTTTTTTCAGAGAAAGAGGTTTTGTATAGAATATGAATTTGTGCAAGCAAAGAAAGTGAGAGATGATGCTATAAGTGGAGTTGAACATGTAAGGAAAGATAAGGTGTAGAAACAACTCTCCTAATGTCAAAACCTCAGGGAAGAATGTAGAGACTCTTTCAAATTTTACAATTACATTCCAATTAAGATGCACTTGAAATAGATAACAGAAACAAAGAAATATACACACACATATATGAACACCATATTTATGTGGGAAAACCCTTATGGGAGAAAAACCCACCACACCAAGAGAAGTCACTTTGTATTATAGTAACAAAAATTACATACAGAGTTTTTGACTTATCTTTTTGATGTCAGATTACAATATCTTTCACAATGATCAAACTTGTACAAGAACCTTCAAGTTATAATCTTTACATAATAGAAATCACTCTGATACACTTCAAACTGTTCACCCAACTATTCTTCGAACCAACCGAACCTATGCAAAATTACATAATGTATTCATGTCATTCCTGTCTATCAAGCTTCCTCACAGAACTACCACAACGATCCAACTACTAGCAGTTCCCATTCAGCATCTCCTATTGGTCCAACACAAGCCATGTAGATGGTCATCACTTAGTCAAAATAGTTCACATTGTATTGGCATGTCGGTGAGACACAAGAAGTGTCTCCTCGATGCCACAAGACCTCATTACACATTATTGCCAAGAGTCATCCTTATCGCCAAGATGTTTTACCAAGCTCACAAGTTGCATCAACTTCAATTTTCCTTTCGAAAAGACTATCACTCTTCGGTGAGACACTATACCGATGTTCAAAGTCACTTCGAAATGTTACGCCATCAGCAAGACTTACCGCTCTTGCCAAGAGGTTACACCGAGATTCCTTATGTTACACTGAAGCATTTAACAGTCGGTGAGACCTATTTCTTTCGCCAGGAGATCATATTGAGGTCCTGAGTCATACCAAAACATTAGAATTTCCATCAGCAACCATCTATCACTAATATAATCAACTATCACCAAGAGGTTTCATTGAGATCTCTTATGTTACTTCGAAGCCATACTACTATCGACAAGAGCCCATGAGTTGGTGAGATGTCATACCGAAAGACAAAGCTTCCATCGAATGGTCTACCACTTTCACCAAGAGGTCATAGTGAACATCGCATGTCACCTTGAGTGTCACATACTATCAATGAGACTCTCCATCAGTTGCTAAGACTTCATATCAAATTCTTTGAGTCACCGCGAAGACCCCAAGTGTATCCCCATCGGTGTGACCTTCCATTCTCGCTGAGACTTCTCCCAGAGACCCGATATGAATGTACTATCAGCCAAAGGTCTCCATTCGGTGATCCCATTTTAGGATCTAAGATGATTGCTTAAAGAATGCATAACAATTACAATTCCAATTTCCAAATTACTAAAATGAAATCAACACCATAACATAATTAAACTAATGGAATTGAGAAAAAGACAGAATACAGAAGGAGACAAGAAAGAGAATATGCAAACAGCTTGATAACGGAGTTCATCATAAAAAATGACTACGTCTTTGGGTCCCTCTCCAAAGAGTTGACCGATTCGATTGATATCTTCAAAAATTCGGCATTACAATAGTTGGCAAGCTCTTCCCTTCAGGCACGACGGAATTACAGCATTCTCCCGACGTATAGGAACAACAAACTATCTCCCAAAATGCTCTAAGTCTCCAACACTTGAAGAATTCTCAATTGCCCCTCTAAGCCTCTAATCTCCCCTTTTTATACAAAAAATTTACTCAATTTGGTTAACAACCAAATGATTTACAAAATCCACCTTATCTCTCCATTTTTACATAAAAATCTTAATAATCTCCTTTACATAGATAAATTAACAATAATATCCCCTCTTAAAAATTCCAAGCCCCTAATTTTATTCTTTCCGGGCATTTGTTGTTACAAAATAAATCTTGATTTATTTTGTTGGGTTGGAAAATTTAATTTTTAGAAAAAAAATATTGATAATCTCCCTAAAATAGGGGTTTCCTCCTGCATGGAAGGCTTCCCACAAAGTGTGGGCTACCCCCATGTTAGGTGGCGCCCCCACTTTAGGTGGGTCGCTCCCCATAACATGGGTGGCATTCCACATAATTTGGGTCGCCCCCCATGTGTGGGTGGCTTCCCACATAAAGTGGGCGCCCCCCTTTATGGATGGGTTTTATCCCATTTCCTTAGGAGTTTAGTTTAATATTTTTTTTCATTTATTTTATTTTGATTTTTTATATATATTTTTTTTGAATTTTTTTTTTCCAAAATATTTTCCAAATGGAGGATTGAGGAGATGACAAGTGTCAAGGGCTGATTGGCCGTCGTGTTGACTGGGCATTGATGTCATCAGGTTGACCCAGATTTTGACCATCTGTAACTTTGTCATACGGACTCCATTTTTCATGAAACGAACTTCGTTGGAATCATGATGATGAGCACTACACAATGGTGTTGACTTTGGCTGATTTTGACAACTTTGATTTTTGCCCTTTTTTTGGCCTATTTTTTGAGGGTTGACCATAGGTTTGACCTTACATATTTTGAGCTTTAGGACTCCGATTGGCTCCGTTCGAGTTATGTTGGAGTCAGGATTTCACCCTCTTGCTAATGATGTTGATTCTGAAGATATAAGAGAAACTTCAATTTTTGACGAAGATCCTCCAGATCATTCGATAAGAGGTCACACTGAACACAACATGTCCTAGTGATAGGATCATTTGGTGAGACAAAAACAAGGTCACAATGACTTGTACAAAAAATAATGTTTCAAAGCTACTCATTGGCTAGACAGAATATGTCACACCAATTTGGCTCCAACAGAGCCTTTAGCCTATGATGATTGAGACATATTTTTCTAATAGAACAAATGAACTCAAATATTCTAGAACTTAAGAATTCCATGGAACAAATACAATTGGAAATAGATGACAAGGAAAAGGAAAAATTAGATCTAAGTGCCAAAAAAGAGAATTAGTTGGGTGGAGACATGAAAGTATTATCTAAAAAGGTAGACAAGCCGTTTAAAGAACTTGTTAAAAGAAACATCTACATTCTCTAATCATAAAGACACTCTCAAAGATAAGAAAAAAGTGGCTAAAAGGCTACATAAAAGTATTCAAGATGTATTGAAAACTATATCCAAGAAAGGGATTTTTCTATCCTAAGGGTTGATGAGGGAGCAACGGATCTAAAGCTTCAAGTGAAATATATTAAAAAGAAATTAGAAGATCATGAAAAGGAATAGTAGGGGGTGTTAACATGTAAGAGAAATGGGGATGAGGAAAAATGTGTTGATGTTCAACTTGTAGATGCAGTTACAATAATTACCAAAGAGTTGTTCTAAAATTTGAAGGTGGAATTCATTACATAACTAACAAGGGGTTGTGTGTTTTCCAACACTACAAAGCCATAAGGAAATAATTGACAAGGGACAGTGTGTTTTCCAACACTGCAAATAATGTGAGCATTATTTGCTCCTCTCTTGGAAAACACACTATCCCTTGTTAGTTATTTCCAATGTTGGAAAACACATTGTCCCCTATTAGTTATTTCCAATGTTGGAAAGTGGAAAACACAATGTCCCCTATTAGTTATTTCTAATGTTGGAAAACACACTTTCCCTTGTTAGTTATTTCTAGACATCTTACATTCTAGTGATGTCCCCTACCCACTTTTCCTACACAGGGGACAATGTGTTTTCCAACACTACAAACAATGTGAGCTTTTTTTGTTCCAATCATATTTCCAATGTTGGAAAACACACTACCCCTTGTTAGTTATTTCCAATGTTCAAAAGCACACTGTCCCCTGTTAGTTGTTTCTAGACATCTTAGATTCTAATGATTTCCCCTATCCACTTTTCCTACATAGGGGACAATGTGTTTTCCAATACTACAAATAATGTGAGAATTTTTCCTACACAAGGGACAATGTGTTTTCCAAAACTACAAATTCATAAGAAAATAATTGACAAGGGACAGTGTGTTTTGCAACACTACAAGTAATTATGTGAGAATTTTGTGTTGTTGGAAAACACAATGTCCCTTATTAGTTATTTCCAATGTTGGAAAACACATTGTCGAGCCCTGTGGAAAACAAACTATCCCTTGTTAGTTATTTCCAATGTTAGAAAACACACTATGCCCTATTGGAAAACACACTATAATGTGAGGGGTAGGTGGAG
>VDFB02156507.1:0-19261 GCA_007258455.2 Sequoia sempervirens | reverse complement strand
GGTAGGCTCATCCCGAAGCTGATAGTATTCTGGAGAAGTCTTCTTGGAAGTGACATATCCCGAAAATGAAATTTGAGCCTTTGAAATCTAGGGCACCCTTGGCTGGCAAGGGCTCTTTTGCTCCAGAGTTCGAAAATTTTCGACGATTTTCACCTTGATGAAAAATCCACTCCGAGACAAAGCACCATTTTGAACATATCTCGCCACAGATTGTTCATTTGAGCGTTTTAGGATTAGATTCCGACACTTGGTCTCTAGCTATCTGCCATTGACGACCTCAGAGGTCCTAACTTTCCACCTGAAAAAGCGAAAACTACCCACCAGACTTAAACTGAATCTAACTTCATCACTGTGATCGTGAAATGAAATAAGCCAATCTAAACAAATTTCAATCAATTTTGACAAGTTTCAATTTTTAGGGGATCCAGAAACCCTAATTTTCAATTTTTTCAAATTTTGCCAGTATCTTCCTGACATCAAACTGACTAAAAGCCCATACTTGATTTTCCCAAAAACTGCATTTTGACATCATTTTACAAGGTTTAGACTATTTTAGCAAAATGCCTTAATGAAGCAAAAAAATTGGTTTGGGTACAACAAGGCAGATAGATTTTGAGCTTTTGTAGGCTATGGTGCAGCTAGTTGTGGGAGATCTTTCGAGTTCAGTTCAGTTAATTTCCACTTCCACTTGGGTGAGTGATGGTTAGTGCAGTCGTTTCATAATGTTGATATGCATATCCTCAGATGATGCCTTGATGATTGTAGTATGTTGGGTGTGTTAGAGTACTGAGGTTCCCCCTTTGACAATTGGAGATTAAGTTTTGTTGATGTTTTCCAGTTTGTGGCCATAGAAGTTTTCCCTGGGTGGCTGATTTTAGAGATGGTTTTGCTGACATCTGCTGTACCAGCCCCTTGACAGTGATTGATCAACTTCATTTTAGGGACATCATGAAGGGATAGTTGAGGTTTATGTTTTATGGTTGAGAAGATCTCTTTTTTTGTTGCTCAAGGTTGAGTCTGGCAATGGGATTGTTGATATGGACTTCACTGAGATGCCTTGGTAGGATATGTTTTATGGTATACATTTCAGCCCTTTTAGGTATTCCAATTTGGATTTTGACGATGATTACTAGTGGGGGTTCCAAGAGAGGAGAGTGCAATCTGGGCACGATGGTTTTACAATCATGATTAGAGTAGCGCAGCGTCAACATGGTGTTTCTTTCCTTAGATTGACTTGGAACCCTGTGATCTCATTGGTTTGCAATCCTGTAGCCGTTGGGAATGAGAGAGTTGATGTTAACTTTCTTGAGCTTATTCCTAAGGTGCCTTGAATTGATTTCCTCGAAGAGCAATTCCCTAAGGAGTTAACCAAGTTTTTGTAGTATTTTTTGCTTGTCTTATTGGTAGCTTTCAAGAGGTCTCTTGCACAAGTGTCTAGCAGGACAATGCTTTGAGTAGATGGAGCTACATATCTCCTAGGTTGACTTGGGACCTTGGGATCATTCTTGGTTTCAATTTGGTTCAGTCTATTGATTGTGGGGTTGTATTGGCATTGCTTGAGGACAAACAATCTTTGGGAAGGGCGGACTGTAATGTCCCCATTTCAAGTTCTCTAGCAGTGCAGTTGTTGCTGACCTTTTGGGTTCGTGTCAACATGTTTTGAGGAGTAAATTGAGGTTATCAGTGAACTTTTGTGGGTTTTTCTGGGTCCTTTCCAACATAATGGCTATTTTTAGTAAGTTCTAGTTGGGCTCCGATTTGGTTGGATTGGAAGATTGGACTTACTATTTTTAGCAAGTGCTATTTTTAGCATTTAGTCTGGCCTTTATTCCTCTTTCAAACAGTACAGTGCTTTCTAGTTATGGCCTTGGTGAGTTCTAATGGTGGATGGATTAATATTTGATTGTTATCACTTAAGTTTTATAATGTTGCTTTATAACTTAAGTGAGGGGGGGCCATGGGTTCGCGAAGTGTACCCCTTGGCCTAGTAAGGTGATGCTTTTAAAATAGGGACGGTGTTTCTCCTTGTGTGGTGCCTAAAAGGGAGGTTATTTATCATTTTTTAAGGCTAATGTTATGCCTCATAAGGTGGGATGCCTAGTTGGGACCTAAATGTTAATTTAAAAAAAAAATGAAAAGTGAAATTTTGGAGGCAAAAGTTGGACGCCCCTCTTGGGGCAATTTCATGTCATTTCATAAAGTGAAATGAGAGAGAAAAACATTCAAATTCAAATCCAGGTTGTCCTAATTCTTCCCTCACTTTATAAATATGAGTTTGAGTTCTCATTTGGTCATGCATGTTTTGACAACTTAAGGAGATGCTGCTGGAATGAGCTCAAGGAGTTCTTCTTTTGTTGGTTGAAGACGAAAACTGTCTTCTTGGTTGCTGGTTTTGGTGGTGAAATATCCACCCTAGCTGGTTGGAGTGATTCTATCTCAGGAATCACCATTGTTTTCACGGAGTTTGCAGATTGGAGCTTCAGTAATAAAGATATTTTCAGTATTTTGAGTTGGGATTTGGTGTGTGGGTTATTCCAATTTGGTGTGAGTTCGCAGCTGATTCTATCCATTTTCTGAGGTCTGATACAAATCTTAGAGGTCTGAAACTTGCATTTTCTGAGTAGCTGGGTAGTGCCAAACAGTCCATATCTCTGTGTGGTTGAAGAACACTGATCTGGGCATTGTTTCATCAGTTTCCTCATAGCTGGGCATCTCATTTGGAGTATTTGCATGTGGGTTTTGATGAAAGTCTGATTTTTCAAGGCAAATCACTCTCCTAGGGAGCCGTGCCATTTATCTTGGGGTTTAGTCTTCACACTACGCTCTATTTTGCACTTTCTGATGTATGCAAGCTGCTGTTAAAGGTGTTTTATCAAGTCTGATATAAGTTGTTTTACTTCTGATTTTGGTTATTGAGATGCATGTTATTAGTCTCTGATATAATACCTCTATATTTCCTTGCAAAGTTATGAATTTATCCATGTATGTAATTATCATGATGAATGGAAAATAAAACAAACATTCTGCATATCCGTCTTATTCTACAAACCAAAAACACAAAAAAAAAATCAGGGGACTCATTACAGTTCACATGAAAGCTAGGGTAGCACCCCATGAGCAAGGGGATATTTGTGCAAATATCACCAAAAGGGTGTGAGAGGGATGAGTGGCGACAAAGGGTTATCATCATATGATGGCGGAAGCACTCCTAATACAGATATGGACCTACTTTTCACCCCTAATGCCGCTGTCATCATTGTTGTCAGCCACTCTGTTACTTCAGTGGCACTCACACAAGTTGTTTTACATGGATTGCCTACCATGGAAAGGAGTATTTTTCAATTGGCGACAGCTAATGGAGAGTTTCCATTCCTTGCATGACTACCCATTGCTTCCACATTGGCCACTTTGTGGAATTCTGCAGGGGTTTGTCATAATTGCAGCTGTTACATCATTTCTATATTGCTGGCCTTAATGTTTTCAGTCATGGAAAGCTGAACATTTGTGCAAATTGAGAGGGTTTTCTTGCATGCCTACACACAAGCTGATTTGCGTCACACTTTGGAGGGACCAACCCTCAATGACATTATGGGACTCATTGAAGCCCAAGAATATAATTGTGGAGCAAGTGTTTGGGATACTTCATCGCATGAGATGACCCGATGGGTACAACATGAACCAGGTGGCAAGATCCTAGAGCAACTCTTGGCCTTAAAGAAGTATACTTGCATGCCTTGGGTAGAGGGTTTCACCGAGGGGGAGTTTGTAGGTGTGAGAGTTGGTGAAATAGATTTTATCATGATTCTTGGCAGGGTTCATTCCACTCAATAGATTTAGGGTTTGGATGTTATGAGCAAGGTAGCACAATTCCCTTTGGTTATTCAATGATGGAGCTTCCTGATTTATCATTGCTTGAGGGCAAGCATTTCACGGAAGGGAGTACTATCATGTCCCTTCCTTATATATTCCTCCTTGTCCACATATTTTCTCATTAGGTTACGACCCAAGCATGGTTGTATATGTATTTGTAAATGTTTTTGCCATGCTTCACACATGTTTTGATCCGTGGGATTTTTCCAAGATCCTCTAATATGAGGGTCAAGGCAACGGGCTACACAAGGAGTCTAGAATAAGGATGGGTGTCCATCCATGAAAAGTCTACATGCAACAACATAATTTGTTGCATCCTTTATAATTTATTTGCATAGTATTTTCCTCACCCACTTTGGCAAAGACTTACTCCAAAACCTCAGGAAGGAATTCAACATTTTTTGTGTTTCTAGAAGCACCAATGGATTTTAGGAAAATTGTGCCACCTAAGAAAGAAACAATAAATATTTGAAATACTAATGTTAATTAGTAAAGTAGAAATTAAAAATCTTAATCACTAAATCAATGGGTTTTAGGAAGTACAATCATTTGAGGAAGAAACAAGAAAACTTAGCAATGTTCTATTTTTCCTATTTGTCCAACCATAGTTCCCTATTTTCATCCTTTAGGGCTGCCTTGTCTTTGCCAACCTTTGAGACCCTTTCTTTGATATTGTCAATTGTGAATTGCAATATAATATATATCCATGTCACCCTATTTGTCTCTAGGCCCTAAATTGGTCTAGGGGATTTGAAAATCAGTACCCTACACTTTTCTTTTTGAATATGTGTTGTCTCTTCACCTTTTTGATTTCATCCTTCTCAATTATGACAGAAACAAGACCTAAATTGAGGGGTTTAATGGTTACAATCTTTCTTTTCCTTGCCAAAGACATCTTAACCCACTTTAGAGCACTCTCAACTGGTCCATCAAAAGGTACATATTTGTAACCGTAGGCACAATCAAGCTATTAGTGATGTCACAAGACACTGTAGTTAATAATCATTGGTTGTGGTTGATACCATAGGTTACACCATGTGTCTAGAACATTTCATTCAATTTGCATGTGTTCTTGATCACATGTATGTTTTCTATCCGAAGAGTTAGTTGGGGCTAATTGTTAAATTTAATGATCAGATTTAATTGCACAGAAATTAATTCAAAAAATTGACACAAGACACAGCAGATACCCTGGGAAAACCCTCCTCTTGAGGGAGAAAAACCCAGCCAATAATATCTCTTATATTATTGAATCTCAATGAGAAACTCCTTTACAATAGGCCGATAAGAAGGCCAATACATAGCATCACAATTCTGATGCAAGAACAGAACTGGGTGATACAAACTGCCAATAGTTATCTCTGCCTTTTACTCAGATCACAATCTGCTCTTTACACAAACTCGCACTGCTCTTATGATGAATTCGCACTTGAAGAACTCAGACTGAATGTGATCGAACTGAATTGCATGAAGAATGAATGAAACTCAACAAGTATATATACATGTGTGGAGAAGAGACGTGACTCTTCAAGTAGCAAGTCGGCCTTGATAAGTAATATAACATTTGATAATCAAGGAGTCGGCCACCAATAAAATAAAGTCTCTTCATAAAGAATTGTGCCTAAGGGAATGAGGTTGGCCTCATTAACTCTTCATTAAATGATGACTCTTCAATAATCATAAGCTCGTGCCTCTTGATACATATAAATTAAATAGCCTCTTAGCTATTATTTAATTTATCAAATGAAGTAAAGGAGAAGTTGGAAGAAATACGACTGAAGCTGCTTTTAATCATCAACACTAATACTAGGTTGTTTGCAATATAATAGTAACTCATTTGAACAATATGGAAAGTATTTAAAAGTTGTGCCAATAAAGTTACCTACTTCATTATAGGTCCTAAGAAGGGGTCATATATGAAACCACATTAAATTTGGAAACTTCTAGCTCAAAGTATATTAGAAATGATAATGTTACACCTTACCAAGAAACCTGCATGCTACACAAGGACGATATGTTGACTTCCAAGGTTGGCCAATGAAAAACCATTTAACTTTGGGGGTTTTCATCCTTATCACATGAGTGTGTATTGTTGGCATTTTAATTCTCACCTCTGGAATGTGGATTAGAAATGAACAACTATGCACAGATAAACTGCTCTTCGAATTAGGAGGGGAAGCTCCCTCTTTGCTGATGTTGCTTAAAAGAAAGTAAACTAAACTAATTCGCCAATCTTTTTTTTCAGCTAAGAGCACAAGGTTATTAATTTCAAGTGCCGTAGCTAAGATTTTCTCTTTTAGGAGTTCAATTACGACTAAGCCTACTCTAATGACATTTCTAACTACTCAAGTAAACGCAAAGCAAGAGAGTTAGAAATGAACAAGGAATGATTCTTTGACATAAATACTTAAATAAAATTTCTTCCAACACACATCTACTTACTTTCAATGCAAGCTGAAATAGAGATCATATAAGCATAACACATAAGACGAAAATTTGAGACATTATATTAGGGCAAAGTAGGCACAAGACTTTATTTCTCAAATCTCAAGTGACAAAGATTACACTTATGGGACAGCAGGATTGTAGCAAAATAGGCTTATAGTTTAGCGATCAACCAGAATACATTGACACAAGGAACACAAGAATTGAACAATATCTTGCAGCAAAAGAGGCATACAAGCTTGCTCTTACACTAAGTGAACTAAAACTAAACAACAACTTGCAGGCAAAATGGGCTCAGCAATTTGTTATCACAAGCATGGTTAAAAAAAAATGGGCAAGGCTGCCCTTATTTATACACAAACAGAGGAGTAGGGAACCCTAAAATCTCCTTGCTTTTACAACTAAGACTTGCCAACATGCAAACTTTATTTCTAAAACTAAAACAAGATAAGCATCTAACAACCTATGAAAGCATAAAAACAAGGAAAATGCCAACTATTACAACTTGTTTTCTTTTCTCTCTCAAAGATGGGAAAAGCCTGAGCCGAGAATAGAAAGAAAGCATGAGATAAGAATGGAAAGAAAGCTTGGAGAAAGTTGTTGCTTTAAATCTCAACCACATCTTCCAAAATGTTGGATGTTGTATCTCTATTAGGAGCATCAATACTATCTATAGCCATATTCCGCTTTTCGAAAATTTCCTCGCCTTCTACAATTGAACTTAGAGAATCTTTGACCTCTTCAACTGCTTTATGAGTTCTATTCTTGAAAAACATTGCTGCCCCAAAAGATGACTCATTAATTGATAACTTGGTGGCTCTGCAACTTTATGTTTCTGACACTTCTCTTGATTTCCAACGGAAGAGTATTGTACAACTCTTTGCCAATACTTGTCATTTTGCTTTTACCACACCCTTTCACGTTCTTCGACTGAGATGATGATGTTTTTTGTCCATGGTGTATTGAAGAAGCACTTCTCATCATCATCCATTCATATAATCATGATACAACACTTGTTTGGATCTGAATTCCATAGGAGAATACTGTATGCTAAAAAACTTTAAGTTTGACTGTAAACTCGACTATGTTCAGACAAGTTCTGCACAAAAGCTAAAAATAGCTTGCTGATTTTTCTTCTTCAAACAGGCAGATTTTTTGAAAATAATCTGAGATATGGGTTTTGTAGGAATCTCGTTGCAAGAAGACCCAGATAATTCATTTTTGAAAATTGTTGATGGCTGGTTGAAAAAGCAGAAACCCTAATTTTTTGAATTTTTTTTGAAAAAAAGCTGAGAGCTAGGTTTTGTGCAAAATCACGTTTTGTATGAACCCAGTTGATCAGATGTTGAAAATCTTGAATATTTCTTGGACATGCATGAAAAAAGTAGTTTCTTGAAAATTGAATTTTTTTCCAAAGTTGTAGAGAATCATGAATTGAGCTGACCCAAATTGCTGAAAATTGAAAAAGATGACCTCCTTCTTCTGAAAATTGATGCCTTGGATAAATAAAGCATGAACAAGGAAGCCTCTGTGTGAGCTGATATGGAAAATATGAAGAACTTTGAAAAAGCATCGGGTTTTGGCCTTCGAATCCTGAAAAGAATAAAATTTTATGTTTCCTCCTCTCTTGTTCTTGGATGCCAACTTGCAAAAAGTAAATAATGAAATCCAAAGATGTCTTAAATAAGCTTTTGAGGAAGAAAAACGCTTTTATTCTTTGCTTTAAAACTTTCGAAGCCAATCCTAAGTAGGTTCGTTAAACTTGGACACTTTTTGATGTTGAAAGATAAAATTTGGAAAAAAAATGACTAAGGCATTGAGCCTTGGGCGCCTTTCTTGCCTAGGGGCATTTTTCTTCTTTAGACAGCCAATTTTCTGGCAATTTCAACTTTTTCTTGAGTTTTGACCCTAGTTTGATTTTAATTTTCTGGGTGGTCGATGAATCCTTTGAACTAGCTGATTGGTCTGTTGCGTAGCCTGACTGAATTTGAGTAATTGTTCTGGAGGTATCATTTGCTAAACATTGATTTTTAGTGGGTCAAAAGCTTGGGCGCCCCTGGCCAGTTGGGCCGCCCAACTCCTCCAGAGTTACTTTATTTTATGAGTTTTTCAACTTTGCTATTGACTTTTTACATTTTACACAATTTTTACTCCTCGATCAGTCGACAATATTTGATGATTGATAACTCCGATGCACATGCTGATGATTGATAACTCCGATGCACATGCTGATGATTGCATTGGAGAGCTTGATCAAAACTGAAGAAGACATGCTAGAGGGTGCTACTGCAAATTCATCCATTTGATGACCCAAAAGCTTGGGCGCCTATCTCCTTCTGGGGAGCCCAAGATCTCCAGCGTTAGCCATTTTGGCTCTTTTTCAACCTTCAAACTTGACCTTCATGTTTTTTCCTCCATTCAATCTGAATTTGTCGGTAGCTGATGAGTTCAATGATTAGGCTTAGATATCCACTGTGAAGCTGGCAGAATTTTGAAGAGATTGACTGATTCGGAAAATCCTAATTGTTGGATTTGAGCCTCCAAAACCCTAGGCGCCTATCTCCTCTTAGGGCGCCTAGAATTCCCAAACAAAATATTTTCTGATAATTTCATGATTTGCATTTTGCTTCTCTGTTAAGACTTCTCCGTTTGATCCACAATTCTGACTGATAGATTGATTTGATGACTGTGTTGATGGATCCACTACGGAGCTGAGAAGATTCTGAATAGGATTGTCTGGGAGCACAAACCCTAATTCCATCATTTGACCTCTTGAAAGACTAGGTTCCCTTCTCTTGGGGCGCCCATGCTTGGCAGTGTTAGTTTTTATTTTGCAAATTTCAACTTTTCCCTTCGTTCCATGTGCTTGCCATTGCTTCAACTGTTGGAGATGAAATTTTTTCTAAGGCATAGAACCCTAGGCACCTAAACCGGGTAGGGGCGCTTGAACTTTCCAGAGTTAGCCAAAATTTTGGAACTTTTCGTGATTCTTCAACTTTCGTTCTCTGTTCTTCGTCCCTCGATCATCTATTGCAGTTTCTTGATCTAAGCAGTGCTTGAGACTCTGAATTTGACACCTGGCAGTTGAGCAACCTCCATTAATGGCCTTGGAGCTCCTGAAAAAGCAGAATAGACCCACTAGGGCAAAACTGATCTTTTTGTGATTTTGATTGGACCAGCTAGATGAGGAAGTATTTTTAGCCAATCAAAATTAGTTTGAACCCTAGAAGCCAAAATTTCTATTTTTAGAATTTTGCCAGCATCCATTTCAAAAGAAACCCAAAAAAACCTAGAAAAAAGTTCTATTTTTAGAAAGTTTCTAAAAATAGAAATTTTCCTAAAATTTAGGGCCAAAAAATTGAGAGCTAGGTTTTGTAGACTAGGTCGCTCTGAGCAGACCTAGATCGTCGGATTTTGAAAATTTCGGGTTTTTGACCCTCATGCAAGACATGCAAACTCCTAGTTTGACCTTTTTGACAATTTTAACAAGACTTTTGAACATTTCTTCAAAATGCCAAAGTGTAGCAAAAATTTTAATTTGGGTTACAACATGTATCATGTTGCCACATGTCACACTTCATTTCTACATCTTCTATGTATAGAAAGGTCTGATATGATCTGAGGATGGAGAGATAAATTGAAATAGAGAGACAAAAAACAGAGAGAGATAGACAAGGAGAGATAAAGAAGAAGAGAGAAAGGAAAAAGAAGGAAAGAAGGAAGAAATACAGAAAGATTGATCACAAGATCCAGTTTGTAATTCAAATGCTGAAGCCTAGAATGTAACTTAACTCTTATGCGATTATATTATTTAAAAAAAAACTATTCTTTACATATTGTTCCTGTTGATTTCTGCTGGTTGTTAATAAGGTTTAGATTTCAAAGTTCTATTGGCTGCAAGATTAGATAGTCCTTAATTGGACCCTTAGATCTTGATTGCATCAATATAGGACTCCTTAGTGTTGCTTTAAAAACTTGTTTGTAAAGGTACATTATGTGCATGCCATGAACAATGCATATCAATGGAGAACCCAGTGAGTTGGTGGTGGATTTTTGGGTCTCCATTGATATGCACATTATCCATTCAACTTTTGTCAAAAGTTTGTTGTTCCTTTGTTGCTGAGAGGAACTCGTCTACATACATTTTCATTCACTTTATCAAGAGGAATAGGCTTTCCTTTAGGATATTAGACAAGCTTGTGGCTATAAATAGTGCCTTGTGTTTTATTAATTACAAAATGATTGAGCACAATGAGAGTCTAGGAGCATGATGGTAGAGCCTAAGGAGCCAACATAGATTTATAAGGACCACTTTATGCATACAAGGTTGGTTAGAATCTTGTTTTGTAGGAGGAAGACAAGTCTAGTAATTCTAGCAGTGAGGAGCATGGCATGCCATTTACATTGGATGATGAGTTACATTAGCAATTCTATTTTTGTGAAAATGTTACTTTGTACTTTGTATCTTGAACTTGATGAATACTATAAATATTATATTATAGATATGTCATTGGTCATTGGATCAATGGATTATCAAATTGCCAAACATTATGTAAATTATTTTACTATAATTTATAATTGATCTTTCAAGTATACTAAGTTTTATATATTATTTTAATAATCATCCCTTTACTATCCCCAGAATTTAAAAAACAATTGTCGTTCTTGAAACCTATCCCCACTCCCCCCATCCCTAAAACTTGGAGAGACATTGCTATAAATAGGTATTGATTTGGTGCACCTATCAGCAACTTCATTTGGGTTGAAGTGCCACTGAACTTTGGAAGGTCAACTTTGGTATTCGTTTTATACACATGTTTGTGAATTTTGTCTCTTTTCTTCATCAGGATTTAGTGGCTAGACATGAGCATGATTGTGTTCTCTGCAGGAACTACTTCCCTTGTATTTTGTTTAGAGTCTCAACATTAGACTTCATTGCTTTTAATTCGTTAGAAAATTTATAGCTTTGTTGACATATTGTGCTAATATCTCGGTATATGTATGATTGGCCTCCTGCGTCTGCTCAACAATCATTTGAAGTTGAATGATATTCATTCTGGTATTTTTTCTTGTTTTAATACTATTTTTTTATTAAAATATTCCTTATTTCTTTTTTAAATGATCTCCTCTCCATGTTTTGTTTTGTTCTTACCAATAAAACTTGTTAAATCTAAGGGTTGCGACCTTCTAGAACATTGCACCCTTATAATTCGCCATGACAATAACTATCAATTTTGGTTACTAAATTTATGATCAGGTCCACATGACAACAATTCTGAACAGTGTTTCATGACAATTTAGTTGTGCAATTTACAACTAAAACTGCTTTTGCAATTTAGAACCAAATCGGTGTTGTTGCAGTGGAAATCTCTCCTAAAAGTGGAAGCTATGCTCTAAACCTCTTGCACTGAAGAAAAGAGGATAGAATGATGGAAAACATACAATACATAGATTTGATGTAAGTTGTTAACATATGAGATGAAGTGAGAAGAGAGATGAAATGAGTGATTATATATACAAGGTAAGGGATGCAAACATAGGGATGTATCTCCTCAAAGATAGCCAATTCTAACCAATTAGGATCATAACAGCCCTACCTAGAATCATGGTGTGGAAAATTAATCAGCTCTAGGTTGGTACCCAAGAATCAGATCGATTTAAGAAACATTTGTGTAATTGAACAATCTACTTAAATCATCAGTGACGATTTCTTGAATCTTCACCAACTTCCGCCTTATAGGCTGCATCTCTTGAATTTAGGAACAAATATCAAATTCTGTGTATTTTGGCCTGTATATGTTACTAATGTTCCTTTAACACATTTCAAATAAGTGAAATTGCTATGGCTGTCTCCAGTTCAATGTAAGAAGCATTGCAATTTTCATATTAGAGTTATTATTGTTCCATAATTGAATATCTTGATCATAGAAACAAAGCACAAACTTTTCTGGTCTAGGAAGTTTAGGAGAATCCTTACTTACGCTGCTATCCTCTATGCATGAGTTCTGAAGTGTGTTCCTTATGGGTTACAACTGTTGCAGGTTGGGCCGTCCACCTTTTTCAGTGCAAAGCAGTTCGAGGTTTTTGATGTGGAACTCGTGAATGTCCAAGACTGCAAACGCAGAACATTTGCATTTTACTCAGATGTTGTATGTGATTGAAACTGTGAGATGCTTTTCGGTCCCATAGATTGTTGTGGCACAAATGTATGTATTAATTTAATATTCTTTAATTTATGAGCCATCGTCATGATACATGTTTTTGGTAGTAACTTTAAGGCTTGCAAGGCAATTTAAAATTTGAGTTTTGACACGTCAAAGAAAATAGAAATGTATATTGTTTCTTGGCATGGATGGAAGTATCAAAGTAACAGATCAGAGATAGCATATGAGAAATTTGATCACTAAACTTTCAACTTGTAATTCCTGTGGTAAACTAATAAATACTATTAATATACATTATAGAATTGTATTTGCACAAATTTATAGAGTCTGTCTTTCGCCTGAAGAAAAAGAAGTTTGCACTTCAATAAACCCCTTTTGCCAAATATTCACATGAAATTTATAAAATAAAAGCTTGACTGACGATTATGGCAGACCATATAAGTCTTATTTATTGCAATTTACTGTGACTCTGCTCTGGGAATTCTCTGCGAATTTTATATACACAAACAAATCTCTCAGGTATATTTAGGAACAAGACATTTCTCCAAGGTAGATGTTTATAAATGACAAATACAACCAAGTATTTGAAACTTTGACATCCAAAAGAAATAAAGTATATAATGTGCAAACAATTCTAGTTATCAAGAAATTACTACACGATGATATAATCATTGCCACATTCAATAAATGACAAGACAGTTTCGTTAGCTTTGGTGCTAGCATGTAGAAGAAAGTATGCATCTTTCTGTCAAATCAAATGACATCACCTTTACTTGAAGCCCTGAATCTAACAATAGAAATATTATGCAATTAATGGAGTTTAGAATTATCATATTGAAGTGCCAATATTGTTTCATCCATCATGCACATCAGTCTGAGGAAAAGGACATGCATAGACAAATACAATTGGAAGTAAATTGAATTATTGAACAATCAGAGTACATGTGAAACTTTGTGAATGTTTTCTTTCTGGATAGTATAATATCAGAAAACTCAACAACCCAGTTATTTACAAAATAATGGCTGAGAAACACGTTGAGAATAACATTCGTTTGGAACATTGAGTGTCATGAGATGTTGCAAAGGGAAAACTAGAAATTTCCAGGTCTGTAATTTTGAACTTATAATATGTAACTGCTTTTGAGTTCTATAGTGCATGCATAAGCATGCCATTTTTTAACATCTTATTATTTACAAGTGGCATTTTTGTTTGTGGGATTTCATTGCAGTCTAATAAGATTATCCTTTGACTATATACAAAGATAAATATAAGTAAGCTTATCTACATACGAAATTATAAATGTAATATAATCCACAACAAAGATAGTTTTTTTTTATTAAATTTATATGCATGCTTGTATACGTAATTTATAAGATTTATCTCTACACCCACATTCTATATCTTTGCATCCTTCTAAATGTGATGATGCTCAATGCGACTGAGATGGAAGATAGCCAATCTATGATACTATAGCCTGGGCGTACATGTAAATCATTTTAGGTACTCATTAGGTTATGTGTACATCAATTTGTGTAAGTTTTGTCACTTGAAATTGTACCCTTACTAAACCCACTTAAGTATTTCAGAACAACAATGCAAATGATATCTTAAATGTGTGACCTTGTTAAATTGAGACTAGACCTACAAAGAAGGTTGGTTCCTTTCTAAGCCTAGACACAAGTGTTGATCTAACTCAACACAAGTTGAAACTAAAACCTAGTCCTACTCTAATGATTCATAGGAGAAAAGGGAGAAGTAAAATAACAGAAAGAAAAGGTGATGATGCACCAAGACTTAGTTGGTTCTCTCCTAGCTCACAACAACACATGAAACCTATGAAAAAATACAAAACTCACACATATTTCTATTTTACCAACTTTTGCAAGTATGTATGAAGGTCAAGGGTTGGACAATCACTAAGAGGGAAAGATAAATGTTATGCCCCACCAGCAAATAAGGACAACATACCGATTTTAATATAGGTGCAAGAAATAAATAACCCTGCCAACTCTAAGGAATGGTCAATTAAGGTTAAGCAAAATATCATTAAAACTAGCGATGGGAATTTTCAAACAACTTCAGTGAGGTGTGACTCATTGCAAGGAAATGCTTTGATGAAGAGGTGTGATCCCTACGATGGGAAGATATAAAAGAGAAGACATTTTCATTTGACGAGGACATCAAGTGGATTAGATTGGAAAAAGGAAAATAAGAAATTGAAATATAAGATATCTATTGGAAATAAATATTGTTTTCAACAAGAATATTATTGAGAAGCAAGTTTAAAGGATAATCTTAGAATATAATATATATATTATAATTGCATAATGATGTTTTATTACCAATTAATATAGTAAATTATTTTAGCAATCTATTTTGAATTTATAGAAGTGTTTTGCAAATAGGGAGGCTGATCAACCTTTTGAGTTCATGAGAGGTGAAGAATCAATCTTTCCTTCATCAAGCATGCCACCCCGAGATCGATGGATTGGAGATTCTGCCATACTCATGGACTGGGAGGCAAATGAGTGCTCTTGGGCTTGATCAAGGAGGATGACGCCCCTCCAAGGTGGACTAAGGGATAGAGTGGACTTGGGACCCTACCATGTTTGTGGACTAGGAGGCGGATGAGTGCTCCTACGCTTGAATATCTTCTCAAGTACGCCACCCCAAGATGGATGGATGAGGATCCACCCATGCTCTTGCAATACAAGGACAACCATCCTTGAGATTGTGGTTTGCAAGCATTTCAAGTGAATTCCTAATATGATTGGCTATAGGAATATGTCTTGGAATAGTCATTAATGATGTTAAGAGATTTTGAATTCAAATATTGATAATGTTATGAAATATAGATCTAAATATTATAATGTTTTCTATGATGTATTGCTCTGATATTACAATATTTTATATTAATTTGAATATAACCGTAAAGTTGATACTTATTATTACTAATATAAGTTTTTAGTGATTATTATTGTTTTGTAGGTCTGCAATTAGTAATTTCCCAAAAGGGGACATTACAATTGGTATTAGAGCCTTGATCTTGCTAGTCTGAGGATCAAGAAGAGTAGTTTATGCAATTAAGCCAAAGAGCTCAAAGGGTATTGGAAAGAGAAAGAAGAAAACTTGCAGCAAGAAACAACCTTACTCAAAGCAATAAAATGGGTGAACAATTAGGAAATGAATTGAGGGCCTTCATGGAACAAAATGAGAGGATAACTCAAGTAATTCTCCAAACCTTACAAAACATGAATAACACAATAAATACTCTTAGACCTGTTGTGACCTTTTCACACATCGCCCCATTCAAAATGGGGACCCCCTAATTTTTGCTCCATTCTGGTCTTTTGGCTTGGGTTTTTCTCTCTCTCCTCTTTCTCTTTTCTGATGTCCGCCTTTTCGAGGATTGATTTCAGCCCGCCTCTCGAAATAAACGAAATTGACCAAGTCTGAAAATTATGGTTTCATCTTCCGGTCATTCCCAGGCCTAATAGGGTGAATTGAAAAATGTGAGCTTAACATTGATATTTCAGGCTCTCAAAGTTAAGTTTTCATCGATTCCTCGGTGGTAATTTACCATTTTAGTAAGTGTGCGCTACAAGTAATCTAATAACATTTTGAAACTCCGGCTACCACCTGCGATTCAGAGTACATCAAGTTGCTCATGTGCAAAATTCTGCCAAAACAAGTATTAACCTACTCATTTTAGCACCCAAATTCGAAAGTGATTTCAAGACTCAGATGAAGTTTTTCTTGTAGTCCTGGTATTCCTTCCTCAGTTTTCAAAGACCTTCACATGATGTAACATGCAAAACGATTCAAGAACTTTCACTCTTCAAATTCTCCAAGGCTATTTTTAGGGCTTGCATGTCAGGGTTTCTTTTGCATGTCGGATGATTCCTGGTGGGTTTTTCGAGAGCTTCGCGATGGTGTTACATGCAAATGGAGATAATCACTCAATAAGGAACTTACTATTTTAGTGTGTGCTGGCCCCTTCCCGCTAGCTTCAATCACTGAAACATTTTCGTAGCTGCAAGCAACAAGGACAAACAGAGATCATTTGATACGCATGCAGAGTAAATTAGGGTTTGCAACTCTGGACCTCGAAAAAGAAGGGTAAAAGTCGGCACTTTGAAAACCGTGTAAACCACTCACGACGATCCTTCGTGCTATCCAATAAAATTTCGTCAACTGAAAGACCCTACTATATAGTAAGTCAATTTGGAAACAAAGCAAAATAGCAAGCTGTGTGCATGCTTAAATGTCGCTAGTAGGTCAAGTGTGGTGAGGAGCTAGCCATTCAAATTTGAATACCTGAGCAGTTGGAGCTATCGAAATAAGTAGTTACCATTTATAGTAAATCACCTTCGAATGGCTAAAATATGTACAACTAAAAATAGCAATGTCGACAGGACAACAAGGTTATGAGGATGCAGTGTTCAAAATTTCAAGTCGTTCTGAACTTCAGAGATGCAAAATCAGGGGGCTTACTATAAATAGCAGGGCATGAAAATTGGCGAAAAAAAAAAAATCCTAAGTCTGGAACTTCATCCTGCAGCCATGGCAAAATGCGCCCAAGTTGATGGAGAGGCATGGAAGAATTTTTGAGTGTTGAACTCGTCCACCACACAGGCCAAAATGCGCCCAAAATGCAAATGGTCAATGAAAGTCAACACTTTTTATCCTATAGGCATAGCAAAATGTGCCCAAGGGAAACTCATGGAAGCTGAAAATTTTTCTAAGTATTGAACTCGTCCTCCTCACCCCTCAGAATGCGCCCATCATCCTCAAGGGGTAAAATGCGCCCAAATTGCAAGAGAGTCAAAGTGGTCAAAACAAATTTATCCTTCTCCATAGGCCAAATGCGCCCAAAAGCATGCATGTCAAGACAAAACAAGGGAGGTGAAGGGTCACTCCAAGGCGTGGTTATAAGTTTCATCCTTCACCTACATGAAAATGCGCCCAAGATAAAAACAAGTCAACAAGTCAACATTTCTTATCCCTCATACATGCCTAAATGCGCCCAAAAGAGGTCAAGTAGAGACAAAAAAAAAGTGAAGTTGAAGAGTCATCCTCCTTGCATGCCTAAATGCGCCCAAGTTAAGGTTGTAAAAGTAAAGATAAGGTGGTAACTAGGGTAAAAAAGTGTTGAAAATGCTCTAAGGCGTGGTGAAGGAAGGGTGAATGAAGGCGTATTTTCCTCCAAGTCCTAAATGCGCCCAATGTGATATGTGTGAGGTGGTGAAGATAAAATGCTAAGGCGTGATTTTCCCAAGTATGCTATACGCCTAAAGTGTTGAGTAAGTAAAAAATAAAATATTGCTAAGGCGTTGGAATTTCAAATGAATATTTTTCAAGTGTGAAGTAAAGTACAAAGTGGTGTGTGAGAAATAAAATGTGCTAGGCGCCTTCATGAATATAATTTTTCTAAGTGAAGTTGATGTTTTTCTCACTGGCAAACGAATAAAAATTTTCTAAGGCAAATTCTCAAAGTGCAAGATGATTTAAAATATTTTCTAAGGCAAGTATTTTCTTCCTTAGAAAATATGCCTAGAACTCAAGGTGATGAATTTTCTTCTTAGAACACTAGCAAATTTTCTCAGTGGTGAAGTCAGAGAATGATGATAATGCAGATGGATTGATAAAATTTCTCAAGTTGGAGCAACACAGGATGATCACAGGCGAAGAATGGATTTAATTTGATAGAATAATATTTTCTAAGGTTCAAAATTTTTTAAAAAAAATTAAATGAACCCGTTCGTTGGGTACCCATGGATTCGAAGTGTTCTGAAGAAAATTCTCTTCTGGGTACTGAACATTTGCGATGATAGATGGATTTCCATGTCTTCCGCACTTCGCCAACACTTTCTCAGTGAAGAATTTAATCAGTGCTCAAATTGTGAATTCTCCTAAGGAAAATTTAAAATTCTTTAAGGCAAATTTGAATAAAACGGCTCTTGACAAGAAAGTGATTTGAATGATGAATTCGAGATGAGTTGCCTAGATGATTTTGATTGAATTCTTCGATGATAAATTTTCCAGAGCTGATGAGAAGTTAAATTCGAATTCAAGTGACAGAGTTCTGGCTGGTGAATTAAAAAAGATGAATTTAAACTAAATTTTTCGAAAATAAATTCAAAGATGCCAGTCAAAGTCAAGTTTCTAGAAGAACAAGATTCCTGACTTCGAGAGACAAGTGTCAGGAATATCAGAGAGGGAAAATTCGAATTCTTGGAGTGAAGTAGTGGAAATTAAATGCACTGGCTATATTTGGCTCCTTCTAGAATTCGATTTTTGGCTATAAAATGAAGAAGTTTCTCACTTATTTTTCACAGTTGAAGAAGTTGAATTTGCTCTGAAGTTTGTTGCTGAAGCTTGAAGAGTTCGAAATTTTGTTGAGAATTGGAGTTTGCTGAAGTTCAAAATTGAAATTGCTGAGACTTCTGGAGAAGGACGCCTTGAGTTGCCAATGCAAGTGTTGAAAGTTCGAAATATTGCTGAAACCAAAAGGTACGCACTTGCTGATTGCTGGAGCTTGATTTGTTGCTGAGAGTTGAAGTTACCAGTGCTAAGAAGGACGCCTTGAAGCAAGGAATTGCTGAGAGTTTAAAGGATGCAAACTTGTTGAATGAAGAAGTGTGAATTCAAAGTTGCTTGTGAAGTGTGCACTTGCCAAATAAGAAATACGAATTTACCAAGGTGTAAGCTTGCTGATTTAAGGAAGTGCGAACTTGTTGATTGCTGATTGGAGTTGCTGAAAGTAGTGAAGTCATTGAAG